>PVIY010003428.1:16522-113533 GCA_004026745.1 Myrmecophaga tridactyla
CCCGACTCCAGTAAAGGATTAAGACGGAACTTCAGTGGGCTGAGTTGCATCTCCATGGAAACAACCTAAGAACATGGCTTTTCTGGGGTATATAACACCTCCAAACCAGCTCAGTTATTTAATTTTGCTTTTCAAAGTACAGATTGTTTGGGAGAGATTTATGAAAAAGAGTAATTATCATAAAAAGTACTTTCCGGTTTATTCTTTCACACAGAGCCTTTGGAGGTCTATATAACAGAGAGAGCCATTGGGCAATATCAGGTGGGTCCATAAACTGAGGAAATTTGGATCAAGAGAATACTCTGCTTCAAAATAAAGGCACAATTTTGTTTTGTTTTGTTTTTAACTTTTAAAAAAAATGTTTTTTTTTTTTACTTTATTTTGTACTCATTTTAGATAGTGCTTCTAAAGTTTTGAAATCTCTAGCCAAGTTTAAACTAATACCCCAAACTGATGCCCATTTGCTTCGTAGACTTGTGAAAGCAGCCCTGAAAGCACGGTCCCTTTTAAAGATATCTGGCAGAAGTTTCTTGCCATTTATTAGCAATCAGGGATGATTAAAGGCTCTAAACCATTTTGTAAAACCGGAGTTCATAGTCTTGAGTATCTGGACAACATTCTTTCAGTAAATTGAATCTTTTTGTAAAGAATATCAAAGGGCAGCCCATATTTTCTTTAGGTATGGATATATAGAGATGTAGTGGTAATTCCATTTGTGTTCAGTGACCACACTGTTTCTCTATTCTTTTATTCCTGGAGCTCTTTTCAGTTTCTTGAAATTACTTAAAATAGTCATATACCTTATCTGTTATTTCAAAAAACAAAAAAAAAATTTTAACTGATTTCCTAGCAGCTTTTTTTTCCTTTCTCAGTTTCTTCTGGATAGCAGTATTTCATTTATTCCTAATCTGTTCACTTCTCATTCTCCTACATATGAACATATGAAATACCCATTTCATATGTTCTCTCTTCAAACTTCCAGTACCAGGTCTTCCATCCTCACATTTGTCTGATGCCTTTCAGTAGCAAAACTGAAACAGTCAGAAGAGGATTTACATAAGCAACTACGCCTACATCTTCACATCAGTGCATCTGTACTAGCCTACTTCCTTTTCTCTCTTATTATAAGGATAAATTGTGATCCTATCTAAGGTCAACTTCTTCACTTTCCACCAAATGTTTCTGCTCTTGCATAGCCCGAGTGCATTGCTGTAGATATTCTCTCCACTGTCACCTGCATCCCCAATTTTCATTTTCTAATTATCTTCCTATTTCTCTGTACTTGTCAGTGATACCATATTGCTAAATCTAATGGTGAATTCAAAGTCCTCATGTTTGATCTATCAGTAACAGTGAGCTCAGCTTATTTCTCCATCTTCCTTGAAACCAGCTTGACTTCCAGGGTGTTGTACTCTTCTGGTTTTTTTTGTTTCTTTCCATTTCCTTTACTCTTCTGGTTTTTTTTTTTTTGTTTCTTTCCATTTCCTTTACTGGATTCTCCTCATTCTTCCACTGCATTGAATATCCCAATGGTTAGTCCTAGGATCTCTTTCTATCTACATTCACTTTCTTGATCTCATTTAACATTGTGTGTTGGGGGGGGCGGTGTAAATGTCCAGAATGAGCCTCTCTACTGAACTTCAGGCTCATATGCACAACTGGCTGATTGACATCTCCTCTTTGATATTTAGTAGACACCTCAAACGTAGCGAGACTGAAACGGAAGTCCTAACATTCCCCTGCCTATTGCTGTCCCACAGAGCCTTCTCCTACAGTCTTCCCCATCTCAGTAAAGGGCAACTCCCTCTCTTCCAGTTACTCAGCCCCAAGACCTTTTTTTATTCTTGGCTCTTTTTCTTTCACTCTGCATATCTAATCCATCAATAAATCCTTTTCAAAATACATCTTTAATCCCAATATTCATTGCTCTCTCTACTGCTCCCACCCTGGTCTAAGCCACTGTCACCTTTTGCCTGAAATGTTACATTGGACTCTTTACTATTTACCTGCCTCCATGCTTACTGCCCACAGGCTAGTCTCAGTGTAACAGAGGGATCCTTTTTAAATATGTTAGATCATGTCAATTCTTGTTCTAAACCCTGCAGTGATTGTTTGTCTCATTCGAAATTAAAGCTCTAATCTTTATGATACCCTATACTGCCCTACAGAGTTTATCCCTCCTTTAGTCCTCTGACCTCACCTGCTACTACTCTCCCTTTCTTTTGTGCTGTCTGTTCCAGCTCCACTGACCTCCTTGCTGTTCTTCAGACGCTGTAGGCTCACTCCTACCTCAGAGCCTTTGTACTAGACATTCTTCTGTGTAGATTGTTCTTCCTCCTGATACGTGCATAGATTGCTCCCTCGGGTCCATCCAGTCTTTGCTCAAATCTATCCTTTCTAATAAAGCCTTCGCTAACCACTTTATTTAAAATTGCAATCTCTTTCCCCCCTTCTGAGCTTTGTTTTTCTCAGTAGCATATAATCATCTAACATAAATATTTTACTTGTTGCTGTTATATATGTGTCTTCCTACTGAAAATCCCATGAGGTAGGAACGTGTTCTTCTTGCCTGTAATACTATCAAGCACATAGCAAATACACTGCAAATATTTACTGAATAAATAAATGAACAAACAGAAGTAGTCCCCTTGAGTCTTTGGGTAAATGCTAAGTTACACATGCATAAAGTAAGACTCCATGAGGCTGTGGAAAGAAAGTCTGCCAGGGAAGTATAAGTTGAATAACTAATGGTACTCACACAGAGCAGGCAAAGCTTCAAATTCTAACCAGCCAGAGTAGAGAGACCTCATTGAATACCGGGGCATTTGATAGAAACATCTGAAAGACCCTGTCTGAGGAATAGAGCTAATTAGCTCTAGAGTAAAGTGTACTTTAGATCCGTTCTTACAGAGCTCAAAAATAAGCTATATAAAGATCAAATGGATCCATAAGTAAATTAATTGCTGCCCAGAACCAAATCCAACAGTTATACAGGAAGACAACAAAATCAAGACACTTAATAACATGGCATTTACAATGTTATGTTCTAATAAAAAAATTATTAGGCACATGAAGAAACATGGAAATGTGACCCATAATTAGAAGGAATTTCAGTCAGTAGAAATAGGCCATAAATCATAGAGATGATAAAATTAGCAGACTTTAAAACAGCTATTATAGATATTTTTAAGGATTTAAAGGAAAACACCTTTAAGAGGCAATAAATGGAAACTATAATATGAACCACGTTTCTAAAACTGAAATGTGTAATATCTGAAATAAATATTCTCTGGTTGAGTTTATGAACAGAGCCTCTAGACAGCAGCAAAACTATCCACACTGAATCATGCAGAGAACATAGAGTTATTGAAAAAGTGAACAGTGTTTTAATGACCTCTGGGAGACAATCGTGTGATTGAAGAATATTAAAAAGAAGTGAGAATGAGAAAAATTGAAGCATAGTATTTGATAAAGCAATTGTCACAAAATTCCCAAATGTGATCAATATCTATCTAATCTAATCTATCTATCATATCAGCAAACCCCAAGCAAGAAAATTACATCAAGACATATCATGATCAAACTGCTAAAAAACAATAAAAGAGAGAAAAAATTTTAAACTAGCTAGAGAAATAGGAGACATATTGCATACTGGATAGCAAGATAATTATTCTGCTGATTACTCTTAGAAGCTATGCAAAACGAGAGACAATGGAATGTACCTGCCCATGTTAAAAAAAAGCCAATGGAATGACATATTTAAAGTGCTGAAAGTACAAATGTACAAAGGCAGATTATTCTGAATAATAATAGCTTCTATTTATTTAGCACATACATATTATTTATCAGAAATCATGGTGGTTCTTTTAATATACATTATCCCATTAAATCCTTAGAACAAACCTGAGAAGGAGCTACAGTTACGATGTTTTAGTGGTAAAGAAAAATATATGAGGCTCAGAGACTCCAAGGGGCTTGGCTAATAAATGTTACATACTTAGCAAATGGAAAGTTAAGGATTTGAACCAAATCTGAATGACATAAAGTCACTTCTCCTTTCACTATGAACTGTTCTAAATAGAAGTTTGATTTTTTTTAACAGCTCAGCTGATGGGAGGTTTGTGTGTTTGAAAGACTGATATCGGTCAACATGTATTTATTGAGCATTCATGATATTTTAGCCTGGATATTGGAATGGAATAATAAATGATACAAATATTGCTCCCATCCTCATGAAGCCTAGCAAAGAAGAAAAATATTAAATACTACTAAATATTTAAGAAAGTAATCATAGGGATTCAGAGTGCTTTGCATAAATGCCAAGTGCTGTGAGAGTGTGTGGGAGGGTAACCCTAACTTAGTCTGGGAGGTTAGAGAAGGCGTCCTTGGGTTCACGATTTTTAAATGAGTCTAGAGAATGAATAGGTGTAAGTTAGGATAAGAGAGAGTGAGGTGCAGAAAAATTTCATTTAGAGAGGTCAACATTTAAAAGATATAGAAATGAAAGATGGCAAGCTCATCGTTTATTGTGAAGGCATGGCAAACAATTGAAGTCTTTAAGAATGTGGGTGGAGGATGACTAGTACTCATCAGGTTTACAGTTCAAAAATCATTTGATCATTCAATATCTAGATATTGATCACCATACGTATTACTCAGTACGAATGGTCTTTTGGAGGTGTGGCATGTATTAGGGTTCTCCAGAGAAATAGAACCAATAAGAAATATATGTAAATGTTAGGAGCTTTGCTATGGAAATTGCCAAGTCCAAATTCTGTAGGTTAGATCACAAGCTGGGAACTTCAGTGAAGATTTAATGAATTTCCCCTGGAAAAGCTGGTTTACTGGCTAGAGATAGAAATTCTTTTTGACTGCTGGAAGCATCAGTTCTTCCTTTAAGGCCTTCAGTGGATTGGATGAGACTTCTCTCTTTGCTGAAACCAGTCTCCTTTGATTGTTGATTAAATCAACCATAGATACAATCAACTGACTAATAATTTAAGTCCATGAAATACCCTCACAATAATAGTAAGGACAATGGTTGCTTGACCAAACAACTACACACCACAACCTAGCCAAGTTGACACAAGAACTTAAGCATCATGTGGTGCCAGTTTGGTCCCAGCAATGAGGAAGAGACCCAAACAATGGGAATGGAGCAAAGTGGAGAGAGAAATTTACTTGTAATCACAGAGTTTAGCTGTCAATTAAGTGTTGCAAATGAGAAATTGCATCCACAATTTATAGGCTTCTGGGTTGGTAGAAGGGCATTGATATTAAGACTGTAAATCTTGGAAATACCACAGACTTGAAAGGAAATTTATGAATTGTGTTGAGTGTGTTCATTTGGATATATCTCTGTGACATCCAATTAAAATGTCAGGAAGGCAGTGTGACTCACAGGTCAAAACTCAGAGGAGAAATTTGGAACCGATATGTAGATTAGGGGAATCATTTATTTGTAGATGGTAATTGAAGTCAACAGAATGGATGGGAAAGTGAATAGAGAGAAGAGAAGAAATTTAAGTATAAACTGTCAGGCACTTCAGCTTTTAAGTTTCTGTAGAGCAGGGGGAGTGAGCCAACCGGCAACAGACTGGTTGGAAATATCCAGAAAAATAGGAGGTATTATGTAGAGTGCCAAAAGTCAAGAGGGAAGCATGTTTTAAGAACAATGGAGTAATTTACCTTTTTAAAGCCTGTTGAAAGTTTAGACACGATAAGAACAGAAAAGTATTTTCTGGATTTAACAACCCGGAAGTCCTTGGTGATCTTAACAAGAGTTATTTTGGCGGAGTGATAAGAACAGATTGAATGGACTGAGAAAAGAGTGACAGATGAGGAACTAGAGACATTTAGAGCCTAAACAACTCTGTAGTTTAGGTATGAATGGGGGAAAAAGAGGTTAGGTGGTAGCTAAGTTGGAATGAGGTAATGAACAACTATTTTTAGTGGGCTGAAATGATGATGGAAAGGAACAAGTATAGAATTTGAAGATATCATGAAGAGTGATAATTGCAGTGTAAAGTTTTAGTGAAGACAGGGATTTGGAGAAATAGGCATAGATAAGAAGTAGAATAAGCTGGTCTATGTAAAGTTAGAGCAAATATATAAAAACATCCTATTAAGTCAAAATGTCAGTTGTTAGAGTCACACTAAAATCATGAAAACCAAGCAAACACTTTGCTATTCCTAAAGAAAATCTTCCCTGTTACAACCAAAAATAAAACACTGAGATTTTAAAACCAGCCATAGAAACTGCACTCTAATACCAAGGAGCAATATCTATACTCAAAAACAAAATTCCTTATTTTTTAAACTCATTAAGCCAGAAATCACTCAGATATCTTTTATATCCACAGTCTTAAAAATTTTAATGCCCAAGGCAAGTGTTAATCCAATGGCCCTCATGAAAGATTTCTTGAAATGCTTTGTTAGAGAATGTGTGGTGAACTCGTAGTTGTGATTTTCAAAATCTTTAAAGATTTGTAATATTTGTCTAGAGTTCCTTTTTTCTTCCATATAAAAAAAATCACTCACCTTTCCCCATCCTCAGAGTAAATTTAAGATTACACAGCCAAATCGGTCAAAGTTATGCTCCCCTCTAATGTCCAGCTGTTCTGGTTATTATTTTTCCTTCCCTTTCCTCTCTTTTTTCTCATATTCTCCCAAACCTTAAAAAAAAAAAAAAAAAAAGTAGAGAAGAAAGCCAAATCCTTACTCTTTTCGTATTGAAGCTTCAGGTAGAGTAAAGCATAATAATAGTGTCTATCAACACAGCACATACTTGCCAAGCCAAGTATTTGGATTGGAGATAAGCCTTTGTTTGCAACAGCTTAAAAACAGGAAGTACTCTGTTAAGTGATAGATAGCTCCCTGTTGCTGTAAAAGTCTCTTATTTCTTTCTACTTTTTTAAGCAATGAAATGACTACTGCAGTTTCATACATGGAGCAAATATAAATACATAACAAAAATCCATTTGCAATCTGTATGCACATACATACACACACACGTACATGTAAATGTACTTTTAAATACTTTCAAAGACTATAAACATAAGCCAGCCCAGGCACATCTTATCTAACAGTTCAAGCAGAGCCCTTGGATCTGTCAGAAACAGCCTATAGGTTTGTACTAGGTGATTAATTGCCAGAAGAATCTGGCTCTGTATTTCATTGCATATCATTTTTATCTTTTTTAAAGGTATCCTTTTATTAAGTTCCTACCTTAAAAGAGGAGGGAAATAACAGACACCTAACCTATAGACGATGTTGAGCACTTCTTATAAAAGAAAGAGGAAAACTTTAACATAATCCACTAACAAAGACATATTTGTCTGGGTTCACAGACTCACCTCCCACCCCCAATTTTTACTAAAACTTCAATAGTATTTTAGATTGTCTAGAGATTGATCCTGGGGGTAGTGGCATAGAATATTGAAACAATTCAGTTCCCATGATCTATGGGCATGGAAGCAAACCTTAGTTAAAATTCCAGCTTTTTTGCTTAATATCCCTCTGACCTTTGGCTATTATTTAACTTCTTTCAGTCTCCATTTCCTTTCTTGTAAACCAGGCATAAGAATATCTGCTTCTGAGTGTTATTGTGAGGATGGCATGAATTGCCATAGTAAAGCACTTACCACAGTCATGAATATATAGTAGGAATTCAATAACATCACTTTGAACATTGTTATTCCAGTAGGGTAAGGGAAGGAAACATTCAAAGCTTGTATCCATGCTTTTTTATGCAGCTTCTTTCTTAATGTATATTTTTTGCATTTTTTAATATTCGTAGTATATTAATGTGGGATGCATATGTACACTTTCTGAATAAATACAGAAGTATTGGAGAAAAGTTCCTGTTTTAGTTTGCTAAATGCTACCAGAACTCAATATACCAGAAATGGAATGACTTTTATAAAGGGAATTTATTAAATTGCGAGTTCACAGTTCTTTGGCTGTGAAGATGTCCAAATTAAGGCACCAACAAGAAATTACCTTCACTCGAGAAAAGCTGATGCCATCTGGAACAACTCTGTCAGCTGGGAAGGCACATGGCTGGCATCTGCTGGTGTGCTGCTCCTGGGCTCCATTGCTTTCAGCCTCTGATGCCATTGGTTTCCTCTCTAAGCATCTGTGGGCCTTCACTTAGCTCCTCTGGCATGCAACTCTGGGCTCTGGCTTGCTTCGCATCTCATGGGAAGGCACATGACAATGTCTGCTGGGCTCTGCCCATGTCTAGACATCTGTTCTTTCTCTCAGCACTCCAAGCATCTCCAAACATCTGTGTGTCTGTCATCTCTGAAGCAACTGTTCTCCAAGTGTCTGTATCTGAGGTTTCTCCAAAATGTTTCCCCTTTTAGAGAACTGTAGTAAATTAATCAAGACCCACCTTGAATGGGCAGAGTCACATATCCATCTAGCCAGAAGGGCACATCCACAATTGGGTGTATCACATCTTCATAGAAATAACCTAACCAAAAGGTTGCGACCCCAGCTGGGTATGTCAGATCTCCACGGAAACAGCCCAAAGTTTCCCACCTTAAACAATAAGTCTGGCCCCACATAACAAGATCAGGATTATAAAATGGCTTTTCTGGGGTACATAATGATTTCAAACTGGCAGAGTGCCCAAATTATTTCTACTGCTATAGATGCATGATCAGTAACGTTTGGAGACAGCTATCCGTGGTGACAGTGTCTTCTAAAGGTGGTGTCTACTTAACTTAGCTGTCATATCAATTGTGTACCCTGTACCATATGGAGACGAACATGTGCTGAACAAGCAAATCATACTTCTTTTGATAGCTCTAGAGTTTGGAAAACACGTAGTGAGAGGTCCTTTACTAAAAATAGAGGAAATGCAAAGTGAGATCCAGGTTATTCTGGGCTTGTTGACCACTTGATATGACTGAATAATGACATGTCTAAGAAATGTAAAATCAATCAAAATTGTTCCCAGTACTCGTATTTGGAGTTGACCATGTAAAGCTGCTGTTGTCACTTGAACCATAAAAACACCATCCCACAGGATAACCAGATTCCTCTTTTGTGTATATTTAATGACAGTGCAACTGGACTTTTCCAACAGACTTGGAGTATTTGGTTATAATACAGAAACTTCCATAGAAAGTGAAATTATTATTAACTTTTTACCTACTTAGCTTAGAAAACACCAATAATAAAGAAAAGCCAACAGATTTCTTTCTTAAATGGATTCATTTTCAATCAGGACATCAGCATTTAGATATAACTCCCAAAGGACTTTTTTTTCTCTTCATAGAAAGTTCTCAGAAGGGGTTGATATGACCTTTGTCTTAGGACATAGACACATAGGGGTAAATGACTGCTCTTTTTAGAGACCAGATAAACATACTCTCCTGGAAAAAAAGCAATGCACAAAATTTTTGCTTATAAAATTGAACCTACAATTTCAGAAGCTTACAGTTAATCCCTTTCCTAAGCCTGTCAAAGAATTGAACTCTTCTGGACAGTGACAGGACATCTAGTTACATATGTATTCCAACTCAGGAGCCACTGTGAAATCGCTGTACTATGCGAATAGCCTTCTTTAAACCTTTCATTTTCCGAGTTTTATTTTTACTTCTTAAAGATTCTTAAATGAGGGCGGCTGCCGTGGCTCAGCAGGCAGAGCTCCGACCTGCCGTGCTGGAGGTCTGGACTTCGATCCCTGGTGCCTCCTGCCCATATGCAAATAAAAAAAAAAAAGATTCTTAAATGAAAAAAACTAATGATAAATCTATTGTTTGAAATTACATCGTATAAAAATATAATTAGTAAAAAAAACAACAAAAAATGAAGGGGATGGAAGGAATTAGGAATGGTATTTGTATATACTATTGAAAATAATGTAGTATCAAATTAAACGTGATTGTTATAGATTTAGGGTGTCAATTTTAAGTACCATATTATCCACAAAGAAAATACCTAAAATATGCATGCATACAGAAGTAATTGAGAAGGGACAGAAATTGTACACTACAAAAAACAACTAATTATGAAAGTAGGCATGAATGGAATAATTGAGGGATAAAATAGGTGTAAGGCTTAACAAAGACAAAATGCCAAAATAACAGAAGAAAGTACTGCATTATCAGCAGTTTCTTTAAATGTAAATGTATTAAACCCTCCAGTCAAAAGGCAGATGTTGGAAGACTGTATAAAAATACATGACCCAGGGTGGTGCAATGGTGACTCAGTGGCAGAATTTCCCCCTCCCATACCGGAGACCCGGGTTCAATTCCTGGTACCTGCCCATGTTAAAAAAAAAATCATGATCCAACTGTATGCTATTTATAAAAGATACACCTTAAATTCAAAGACACTAGTAGGTTGTAAGTGAAAGGATGGAAAATAATATACCATGAAATAGTACCTCTACTAATTTCAGCCATGATATGTATTATATATTATAGTTGCTATATGAAGATGTCAGATAAAATAGACTTTAAGGCAAAACTGTTACAAGGGACCAAGACGGTCACTACATACTGATAAAGAGATAATTCAGTAGGAAACCATAACAATTAATAAATATAAATGCACCTAATGGCAGAGCCCCAAAATATATAAATGAAATATTTACAGATAAAGGGAGAAATAGACATCTCTTCAGTAGGAAGACTTCAATATACTTCAATATACACCTCTTCAGTAGGAGACTTCAATATGCTTCTTTCAATAATGGATGGAACGTCTAGACAAAAGATCAGTTAACAATATATAAGACTTCAATGACACTATAAGCCAACTAAACCTAATAGATCTACACAGGACACTTTACTTAACAGCAGCATTCTTATATTGTTACCAAATTATACCATTCTTATTTGATGAATATGGGTCATTCTCTAGGATACAACATATGTTAGCTCACAAGTCTCAATAAATTTTAAAATATTAAAATTATACAGTTTATCTTCTCTGACCACAGTAGAATGAAACTAGAAATCAAGAACAGAGGAAGAACCAGAAAATTAACAATATGTGGAAAATAACATACATTTAAACAACCAAAGAATCAAAGAAATCACAAAGGAAACCAGGAAATATCTTGAGGCAAATGGAAATGGAAAAACAAAAAAAAAAAGTCCTATGGCAAAATATATGTAGAAAAGACAGTGCTGAGAGGAAAATTTATAGCTCTAAGATGCTTACATTAAAGAAGAAGAAGCAATTCCCGGTACCTGCCCATGTGAAAAAAAAAAGAATAAGAAGAAAGATCTCCAGTCAGTGACCTAACCTACACCTGCAGGATCCAGAAAAGGAAGAGCTAACAAAACCCTGAGGGAACAGAGGGAAGGATATAATAAAGATTGAAGCTGGTGTGAATGAAATAGAGGGGGAAAAAAGAGAAAGGGAATCAACGAATTTTAGCTAGATTGACAAAGAAAGAAAGTGGATGCAAATAACTAAAATCAGATATTAATGGGATACCACTTAGAAATAAAAAGATGAAAAGAGAATATTATTAACAATTTAACAATTGTATGCAAAACAAATTAGATGTCTTATATGAAGTGGACGAATTTCTAGAAACACACAAACTATGCAGACTCATGAAGAAAGAGATGATATCAACAGAACAGTATAAGTAAGGTGGTTGAATAAGTCATCAAAAACCTCTCAACAAATAAAAGCCCAAGACCAAATTGCTTCACTGGGGAGTTTTGCCAAACATTCCAAGATGATTAACACCAATTCTGCTCAAGCTCTTCTGAAAAACTGAAGAGGGAACACTTCCTAACCCATTTCTGAGGCCAACATCACCCTAATACCAAAGCCAGGTAAGATACCACAGGAAAGAAAGGTTACAGGCCTGTATCTGTTATAACATAGATTTTAAAATCCTTAATAAAATACTAGCAAACCAAATGCAGCAGCACATTAAAAGAATTATACACCGTGATCAAGTAGGATTCATCCCAGGAATGTAAAGAAGTTACAACGTAAGAAAATCAATTACTCAATTACTGTGCTGTACCACATTAATAGAAGAAATGAAACAAACTATATGATCATCTCAATTAGTACAGAAAAGGCATTTGTAAAATCTAACACCCCTTCTTGATAAAAAGCACTTACAAAAGTAGGATTAAAAAGAAACTTTCTTATCACGATAAAGGGCATATATGAAGAACTCACAGCTAACATCATCCTCCTTGGTGAAAGACTGAAAGCTTTCCCTTAAGATCAGGGTTGCTTATTATCACTACCATTATTTATCATTGTGTTTCATGTTCTCTAAAGAGCAGTTAGGCAGAACAAAGAAATAGAAGGCATCCAAATTGGAAAGAAAGGAGTAAAGCTTTTCCTATTTGCAGATGACATGATCCTCCTGTATATATAGAAAAATACCCAACAATTCTACTGCTAATAAATTCAGGAAAATGGTAGGGTACAAAATCAACAGTAAAAATTAGTAGTGTTTTCACTCACTAGTGATGAACAATCTGAAGTGGAATTTTTTTTTAAATTCCATTTATAGTAGCAAATGAATGATCTAGGAATAAGAGGAATTGTTCATAGAAACGTATGAAACTTGACTAAGAGAAATCTGGGAATAAGAAGACTTGTTCACAGAAAGCTGCAAAGCTTTGCTAAAAGAAAGCTACCAAATAAATATAAGAACAGTCTGTATTCATGGATTGTAAGACTAAATATCATTAAGATGTCGTGTTATACCCAAAGTGATATATTGATTCATTGCTATCCCAATTACAATTTCAGCTGCCTCTTTGCATAATGGAAAAAGCAGTCATCAAAATAATATGGGGCAGGGGATGCAGCAGTGGCTCAGTGGCAGAATTCTTGCCTACCATGCCGGAGACCCGGGTTCGATTCCTGGAGCCTGCCCATGCCAAAAAAAATAAAATAATCATGATAATAATGTGGGAATGTAAAGGGTCTTCAGTAGCCAAAACCATCTTAAAAGTGAAACAAAGTTGGAGGAGTCACATATCCTGATTTTAAACCTTTTTACAAAGCTACAGTAACCAAAATAGCATGGTACTGGCACAAGGACAGACATGTAGATGAATGGAATAGAATTGAGACTTTTGAATTAATCCTAACATCTGTGGCTAACTGATTTTTCACTAGGGTACCAACTTCACTCAATGGGGTAAATATAGATTCTTCAAAAAATGGGGCTGGAAAACTGGATATCCATATGCAAAAAATGAAGGTGGACTCCTACATCACACCACAAACAAAAAATTAACGGGGCGGGCCACGGCTCAGCAGGCAAGAATGCTTGCCTGCCATGCCAGAGGACCCAGGTTCGATTCCGGTGCCTGCCCATGTAAAAAAAGTAACACATAGTGGATCAAAGACCTGAATATAAGAAATAAGATTGTAATTCTCCTAGAAGAAAACATAGGGAAGTATCTTCATGAACTTGTGTTAAGCAGTGGTTTCTTAAGAGCCTTTACACTGAAGGTACAAGCAACCAATGAAAACTAGGTAAATGGGACATTATCAAAATAACAACTGTTTGTGTACCAGAGGACTTCATCCTGAGAGTAAAAAGACAGCCAACAGAGTGGGAGCAAATATTTAGAAACCACATATTTTATAAGGACTTAATATTCAGATTACATAAAACCTACAATTCAACCACAAAAAGAAAAAATAAAACAGTTTAAAAATGGGCAAAAGACTTGAATAGCCATTTCTCCAAAGACATATAAGAATGGCCAATAAACACATGAAAAGAGGCTTAACATCAGTAGCCATTATGGAAAAGTAAATCAAAACCACAATGAGATTTTATCTCATACCCACTAGAATGGCTTCTGTTTCAAAACACTCACACAATGGAAAATAACAAATGTTAGAGAGGATGTGGAGAAATAGGAGCCCTCATTCATTGTTGGAGGCAGTGTAAAATAGTACAGCTACAGTGGTAAACAGTTTGTGTCTCAGGAATTAAATTTACAGTTACCAAAGGCCTAGTGCTCTGTCTTCCAGATTTATTCCCAAAGAAGCTGAAAGCAGGCAACCATAGATATTTGCACACCAGTGTTCATGGTGGCATTGTTTATAGCTGCCCAAAGATGGGAGCAACCCAAGTGTCCATCAACTGATGGACAAATAAAATGTGGCATATATGCAATGGAATGTTATTAATCCATAAAAGGGAATGACATTCTGATATATGTGACAGTGTGGGTGTACCTTGAAGGCATCATGTTGAGTGAAATAAGCCAGACACAAAAAGACAAATATTGTTTGGTCTCACTGGTATGAAATAATTATAGTAAGCACCTTCATATAGTAAAAAACTAGAACACAGTTTGCCAGGGCCTGTGGTGGGGGTTAGGGAATGGGGAGCAGTTGGTACAGATTTCTCTTTGGGGTAATGGCAGTGTCTTCGGTGTCGATGGTAGTGACAGTAGCACAATATCGTGACTATAATTCTCACCACTGTGTTCCATGTTTGTAAAAGATTGAAAGGGGGAATTTTAGGTCATATATATGTTACTAGAATAAAAATTTTAAAAACACCATGGGACTATACAAAAGAAACTGAACCCTAATGAAAATTATTGACTGTGGTTATTATTATTATAATGTTGTTTCATCAATTTTAACAAAGGTTCCACACTAATGCAAAGTGTTAATAATAGGGAAAACTGTGTGTGAGGTGGGTATCTAGGAACTCTATTTTATGCATGTTTTTTTGTAAACCTACTTCTCTAATAAAAAAAAAATTAGAATTTTTTTTTAAATAGAGAAATAAGTTTGTACTGTGTATTATTAAAGATAAGATTACAAATGAAAAGGCATTGTCAAAATCTAGCGCCCTGATTTTGAATTTAGGAAGGCAAATTCATCTGAATTTAGGAAGAAGAAACAAGTACTTAACAGCCAAAGCAGTGGAGCACTAATACTCCCAGAGCGAACAGGTGGACTGGGACAAGCCTGAGGGTTAATAAAAGGAGGGAAGAAAAAAGAAAGAAAAAGAAAATTAAAAGAAAGGATTAAATAGCCCTGTGCTCTCAGATGGTGGAATTGATTAGAAATATAAAGGCCTATACCTTGGTCTTTTGCACCCTAAAAAAATTGAGGGTTTGGTTGGAGTAGAAAAAATATGTATCTCTGGAATGGGAAACAGGAAAATATTGTGGTGCAGCTCTCGTTATTTGTGAATCATACAAGTGCAGACCGGCAGGCAGTGCTCTCTGGTCTGTAAGGCTGATCGGCCTCTTGTGCCCATTCAAGTGATGTTACATAAATCTGTCCTGCTCCGGCTGTGTGCTTGGCATCAACGGTGGGCGCCAAGTACTGTTTAATCATCATGGAGAGATGTTGGATTGAATCATATCACACACAAGGACATATTCAAATCCTTACGCCAGTCCCATGGATGGAACTCATTTTTAAATGGTATAAGATCATATTTGGAGGAGGCCAACCTGAGTCAGAGTGAGCCTTAATCCGGAGTGGAAGCTCGGGCAGAGCAGGGGCCACTGGAGAAGACGGGAGGGAACGGCCATGCGACAGAGATGCCACACCACCACCATAACGCTGCAGGCTTCAGGCGGTGTGGCCTGCTGCTGCCCCAGTTCTGGATATGTGATCTCCAAATACTGAGCCAATAAATTCCTGTTGTTCAAGCCGAGCAGTGTGTGGTACTTACTTGTCACAGCAGCCCTGCCAAACTGAGATAAGAAGCAAAAGAAAACTTTGAGTCAACCAGGAACAGTTTCTTTTCATTTGCCATATATTATCCAATGTATGTGAAAAATATCTGAAGTTTTCTATTTAAAGCTTTTTAAAAAATGGTTTGTACATAGTAGGTTAAAAATCTCATCTATTCAATAAACTCATATTTTAAGAACTATGTTTTTTGGTACCACCTAATATCTTACATATTTCTTATCTGCCTGCTTCTGACCTGGTGAGTGTGATAGGTATTTTACTTTACTTTTTTTTTTCCTAAATGGGCAGGAAATAAACCCGGGACTCTGGCATGGCAACCTAGAATTCTGCCTGCAGAGCCACCATGGCCCGCCCTACTTTACATTTTGATAAGCTGATTTTTTTTCTCTTTTTTTACTGATAACTTATTTCCCTTGAGTACCTTATGGTTGAGTAGGTGCATCAGAACATGTAAACAAATATTATAGTATAAAATGTGCAACAGAAATGTGAACAATGCTTAGAAATTATGTAGAGGAGAAAGTGACTTCCTAGTTTATCCAGAAGTGATTTGAGGAATAACTAGAATTTTCCTGGGCAGGACACAGAGATCACAGAAGGCACAGAGGTGTGAAGAATGTGCTGTTTCCATTGAATTACTTGGAGTTCAGCATTGATAAAAAGTAAAGGAAATAGAGGGATCAGTTAATGAGAGCTGATGCTAGAGAAATAGAAAGGAAATAGATTATTTCTTCCCTTTTCCTTCAGTCCCATTAAGAATCTATGGGTTTATTTATTTTTAAAATATCATAATGTCTGTAGGTGAGGAAATTTTTCTTTTTCCTTCTACTTTATGGTGAACTTTCATAGAGAATTTTATAGAATTTGAAAGATAAATTTGCATAGTTTTTAGTTTTACTCTGTAGTTTTTCAAAAACCAGATTTGCTTTTTACAAGAGGGAAGAATTAGGATTAGTTCTACACAAATACTGGTTTGGCTTTGTGAAGGGGCCTTTAAATAGAAGAATATATCATGCCAGTAAAACAACTTAAGTGTATGTGTTGAATTGTTTTCTTTCTGTTCACTCTTTTGTGTTCATCATAAAGTGCTGCCATTTACTGTAATACATTCTTCCTGAACACCTGCTAACAAATAAATACCTCAAGTCTCTTCTTGTACAGTGCTACGGGTTTTTACAGAACTGAGCGAGCCCATCATTAGGCAGATAACCTACAGACTGATTGATTTGTTTTAATACAAAACACATACCCAGATGTTGTCACTCAGAAATTCTTTTTAAAAGAATTGCTTTTCAAAGAACAAAGAATTTTGTAACCTTAGCACCTAATCCTGTGCCTGGAACATAGTAGATACACAGCAAATGTTTGTAAAAAGTAAAGGGAATTGCTTTGTGAAGCCTCAAACTGAGCAGTATAAGACTCCTTCAACTCTGAAAGTACTGAATATTTAAATAGCTATAAATACAGGTTGAAATGCCATTAAGAAAGTAATGACAGTAGTTGAAAAATGAAGTACCGTATTGTGAGATCCACATTTTAATTTGATGGATATTGTTCTCTTTGCTGAATAAATACAAATCTATCTAAAAGGAATCCTGTCTTATTTTTATCTTCCTTTGCAAAATAGAAAGACATTTTCAAAAGGGAAAAATATTTAATACATTGGAAATATTTGGCAGTTCTACTTCAAAGCCATCTCTTAAATTGTCCTTTTCAGATCCCCTGCCTCTGTTGTAATATTTTAATTTAGGACTTTGTGATTGCATTAGCTCTGTTATTGGAAGTTGAACTTTATTCCTGTAGTACCTCTAGAGTACTACTGGAGTTTTTATTTTCTTAAGCTAAAATTCAAGTCTGTCCCTCATCTAAGTAAGAACCTTATAGTAAGGACTATGAGATGAAAAATAAAGTCCTGGGCATTACCTACGAAATGTGATGTAAACATGCCTGTGTCTTTTGTTTTTACTTCATCTACCTCCATAGTCCCCATTTCTCCAAGTCTCCTCGTCAAGTGTTTCCTAGACTTTTTCATGCCATGGTACAAGTTGAAATAATAATGAGACAAAACAGTGGTTTAGATAAAGAATGAGGAAGGAGAAAGAATGAGAATGAAGACAAAGAAAACAAATCAGCAAGGCAGTTGTGGTATTCTAGACAGGAGGTTATCTTGGCTTGAATTCATTGAGTAAACATTTATAGGCATACCATGACTTATTGTACTTCACTTTATTGCATTTCACAGATATTACATTTTAGCAAATTAAAAGTTTGTGACAATTCTACATTCAGCCAGCCTATCAGTGCTGTTTTCCAGCAGCACGTCCTCACTTCCTATCTCTGCATCACAGTTCGGTAATTCTCACAATATTTCAAACTTTTTCGTAATTATTATATCATATATGATCTGTGAGTAGCGGTCTTTGATGTTACTATTGTAATTGTTTTGGAGCACCATGAACTGTGCACATATAAGACAATGAACTTAATTGATAAGTGTGTGTGTGTGTCCTGACTGCCCCACCTACTGGCTGTTTCCCTGTCTCTCCCTTTCTTTGGGCCTCTCTCTTCCCTGAGACACAACAGTATTGAAACTAGGCCAATTAATAGCCCTACAGTGGCCTCTAAGAGTTCAAGTGAAAGAAAGAGTAGCTTGTCTCTTACTTTAAATCAAAAGCTAGAAATCATTACACTTACTGAAGAAGACACAGCAAAAGCCAAGATAGACCAAAAGCTAGGTGTGCTGGTTTGAAAGAATGTATGTCCCCTAGAAAAGCCATGTTTCAATCAAAATCCCATTTCATAAAGGCAGAATAATCCCTATTCAATACCACATGTTTGAACTGTAATCCAATCATCTGCCTGGAGATGTGGTTTAATCAAGAGTGGTTGTTAAACTGGATTAGGTGACGACATGTCTCCACCCATTTGGGTGGGTCTTGAGAAGTTTCTGGAGTCCTATAAAAGAGGAAACATTTTGGAGAATGAAGGAGATTCAGAGAGAGCAGAGAAGAACGACATAGCCATGAGAAGCAGAGAGCCCACAAGCCAGTGACCTTTGGAGATGGAGAAGGAAAGTGTCTCCTGGGGAGCTTCATGAAGCAGGAAGTCAAGAGAGAAAGCTAGCAGATGATGCCGTGCTCGCCCTGTGCCCTTCCAGCTGAGAGAGAAACTGTGACTGTGTTTGCTATGTGCCTTCTCACTTGAGAGAGAAACCATGAACTTCATCGGCCTTCTTGAACCAAGGTATCTTTCTCTGGATGCCTTAGATTGGACGTTTCTATAGACTTGTACTTGGGAAATTTTCTCGGCCTTAGAACTGTAAGCTAGCAACTTATTAAATTCCCCCTTTTAAAAGCCATTTTGTTTCTGGTATATTGCATTCCGGCAGGTAGCAAACTAGAACACTAGATCTCTTGCCCCAACAGTTAGCCAAGTTGTGAATGCAGAGGAAAAGTTCTTGAAGGAGATTAAAGGTGCTACTCCAGTGAACACACAAATGATGAGGAAGCAAAACGGCCTTCTTGCTGATATAGAGACAGTTTTGGTCGTCTGAACAGATCAAACCAGCCACTATAGTCCCTTAAGCCAAAGCCTAACCAGAACAAGGCCTAAACCTCTTTAATTCTTTGAAGGCTGAGAGAGGGGAAGAAGCTGCAGAAGGATGTTTGAACTAACAGAAATTGGTTAAAGTTTAAGAAAAGAAGCCACGTCCGTTACATAAACGTGCAAAGTGAAGCAGCACGTGCTGATGTAGAAGCTCCAGCAAGTGATCCAGAAGGTCCAGCTAAGATCATTGATGACAGTGGCTGCACTCAACAAAGATGTTCAAAGTAGACGTGGTAGTCATATCCTGCTAGAAAAATGCCATCTAATACTTTCAGAGCTAGAGAGAAGGCAGTGTCTTGCCTTCATAGTATTAAAGGACAGGCTAACTCTTGGTAGAGGCTAATGCAGCTGGTAATTTTAAATTGAAGCCAGTGCTCACTTACTGTTCTGAAAATCCTAGGACCCTTTATAATTTTGCTAAATCTCCTCTGCCTGTATTATAAATGGAAAGACAAAGCCTTGAGAACAGCACATATGTTTAGAAATTGAAGCCTGGAGGACATCTCATGTGTTTACAGCATGATTTACAGAATGTTTTAAGCCTACTATTGAGACTTACTGCTCAGAAAATAGATTCCTTTCAAAATATTACTGCCCATTAACAATGCACCCAATCACCTCCCTCTGATGTACAGTGAGATTCATGTTATTTTCATGCCTACTAACATAACATCCATTCTGCAGACTATGGATCAAGGGATAATTTCAACTTTCAAGTCTTATTATTTAAGAAATACATTTCCTAAGGCTATTGCTGCCATAGATGATTTCTCTGATGGATCTGGGAAAGGTAAATTAAAAACCTTCTGGAAAGGATTCACCATCCTAGATGTCATTAAGAACATCATTTCATGGGAGGAAGCCAAAATATCAATATTCAGAGCAGTTTGGAAGAATTTTATTCCAACCATCCTGAATGGCACTGAGGGGTTCGAGACTTCAGTGGAGGAAGTAAGCGCACATCTGGTGAAAATGGCAAAAGAACTAGGATTAGAAGTGGAGCCTGAAGATGTAACTGAATTCCTGCAATCTCATGATAAAATTTTAATGGATAAGGAGTTCCTTCTTATGGATGAGCAAAGATAACGGTTTCTTGAGATAGAGTCTACTCCTGGTGAAGATGCTGTGAACGTTGTTGAAATGACCACAAAGGATCTAGAGTATTGCATAAACTTAGGTGATAATGCAGTGACAGGGTTTAAGACAGTTTGCTCCAATTTTCAAAAACGTTCTCCTGTGGATAAAATGCTATCAAACAGCATCGCATGCCTCAAAGAAATATTTCATGAAAGGAATAGTCAATTGATGCAACAAACTTCACTGTTGTCTTAGTTTAAGAAATTGCCACAGCCACCCCAATCTTCAGCCGCCACCAGCCATCAGCACTGAGGCACAACCTCTTCTACCAGCAAAGAGATATCTGTGGTGCACCAAAGGCTGAGATGATGGTTAACATTTTTTAGCAACAAAGTATTTTAAATTAAGGTATATACATAGTTTTTTTAGACATAATGCTATTGTACACTTGATAGACTATGATATAAAAATAACTTTTCATGCACTGGAAAACCAAAAACAAATTAGTGATTCGCTTTATTGTGATTCTCACTTTATTGTGGTGGTCTGGAACCAAACTCACCTTATCTCCAAGGTGTGCCTATAATGAGTGCCTCAGATGGGCCATTGCCAGGTTTATGGTATTGAATAAAATGAATATGATTCCTTCCACTACATATAGCCTGCAATCTGATGGGGAAGACAGTAAATAAGCACGCAAATATATAATGAAAGTGATTAAATAGAAGTGACTGATACAAGAGATTTAAGAGGTGGCATTAGCCATGCCTGTTAATCAGTTGGATTAGACAGAGAGAGAAAGATGCCAGAATAAATCCAAGGTTTCTTTGAAATAAATCAAAGCTGTTAAAAGAATCCACAACTCTCAGGGTTCTACAGGAAGGAAGGCTCTTACCTAGTATTTTTTGTACATAATTTTCACTGACAGCATCAGGCCAGGAAAAGCCCCGCTGGCTGTTGGCCCAGACAGCATTATCCTCATTGACGTGTACTCAGTCTGTACTGCCCGAGAACAGCTACAGCTTAAAAAATGAAAAAAGGCACAGACCACATGCTGAACTCTGTACACTTAGTATGTACGCAATATTGCCTTTACTATCTTCTTTCAGCAGTTAGGAAGGACGTTTTTAAATAGCCTAGAATTTGAGTTTTCCAGGAGAGTAAAAAGGATAACTAATTAAAAAATAACGGAGCTATTCACAGCTGTATCCCCAGCATCTGTGTATCAGGGCCTGGCACATGGTACATATTTAAAATTTTTAATTTTTTAATTAAGAAATGACTTAAATTCATTTGTTACTTATGTCATATTTCAGAACAAGAATGGCCTCCCTTTGTCATTTAATAATATACATTATATTATACTGGCAGGATAGAAAATGCAGCATTCAGAGATCCACACTTTCAGCCTAGTTTCTTCAATTTATTGTATCATCTTGGGGTTTGTGCGCTTTGTCTTAATGGTGGGTATAATAGTACCTAAATCACAGGATTTGGGGGAATATTAAATGAGATATAGTATGTAACAAGTGCTTTAGTTGTTCTAGATAACCTTTTTAATAATGTGAAAATGTATTTCTTGAATCCTGTGTTTGCTTAGAGTAGAAGAGATATAGTGTCCATGATTGAAATGCAGTTTTGAATTCTTTGTTAAAGTACATTTAAAAGAACTTGATCGTGTATCATATCTATCTGTTAGGTGTTTTAAATAGTATGCAAATAATTAAAGCATTCAGTTTCAAACAAAGGAAATATATTTCATCTATTTTTCTTAATTGACTTTTTGCTTCTAATTTGTACACAGTTTAAGAACTAGTAAGTATTTGGGAGACAGTCACTATGTTCTAGGATTTGTAGAATGTGCAAAAAGTATACAGCAGCATTTTCCAAAGTTGAATTGGAATATTAGCTTTCAGCATGTTCCAGGATGACAGTTTGGGAATTTGAAATAGAATTTCTACAGACTGTTACATCCCTCTTTTGGAGATTTGTAATGAATTCATTTTCATAATGGTTCTGAAAAGTCCTGCATGTGGAAACCTGTTGAATTTTGTTTCTATCCAGTGTTTCCAAACTTATTTAACCAGTTTTCCGTTACATCTGTTAACATTCTCTGGAATACTTTGCGAAAGATTGGTATGAGATGTGAAAGTATCAGCCACATGAGTTTTAGCTATCATTTGGAATTCCAAATATAAGCATGATAAGGCAAATAAAGTAATGAAATAAGAGTTGAGAGTTGCCCATGTATTGAAATGATTGTAACACCTGTCACATACATTCCTGCCCAAATCATAGAAATTGGTCTGTAAGTATTCCTTTTCTTATATGATTTTTCCCGAAACGGCTTAGTCAGTAGAGAAGATCTGAAAATTTTTTGTTATCCATAAATTTACTGATCCATAAATACTGAGAACCTAGCAAATGCAAGTTGCATCTCTTCTTTTAAATCAACTTTATTGGGGTATAATTGACTGTATCAACTTAAAGTGTACAGTACAGTTCAATTAATTTAAGCAGTGTGTAAACTTGTAAAGCCATCTCTACAATCGAAGTGCAAAATACTTCCATCATCCCCAGAAGATTCCTTTTGCCCCTTTATAGTCTATCTCAAACTTTGCTCCCAGCCTCAAACTATCAGTGGCCTGTTTTTTGTCACTCTAGGTAAGTTTGGGTTTTTTTAGTGTTTTATAGAATTGATATCATATGGTATGTACTGTTTTATATCTAGCTTCTTAACTTAGTATGATGATTTTGAGACTCATGTATCAGTAGTCTGTTCTTTTTTACTGCTCAGTAGTATCCCATTGTATGGAAATATTATTTTTTTGTCCATTCATGGACATTGAGTTATTTACAGTTTTGGCAATGCACATTAAAAGCTGCTGTAGACATCCATGTGCAAGTATTTATGTGTATGTATATTTCCATTTCTCTTTGGTCAATACCTAGAAACGGAATGGTTGGGTTATTATGACAGAACATGTTTGACATTTTAAGAAAGTACCAAACAGTTTTCCAAAGTGGTTGTACTATTCTCAACAGTGTATATGAGTTCTGGTAACTCCAATCCTTGCCAAAATTTGGTATTTTCAGTGTTTTAATTTTATCCATACCTATGGGAATGTAATGGCAAGTCGTGATTTAAACTTGCATTGATCTGATGACTGAGGATGTTGAGCATCTCTTCATGTACTTACTTGTCAGCCATATGGTTTCCTTAGTGAAGTATCTGTTCAGATTTTTTGCCCATTGTAATGATTAATTTTATATATCAGCTTGGCTAGGCCACAGTGTCCAGTTGTTTGGTCAAACACTAGTTTAGATGTTGCAGTGACGGTGTTTTGTAGATGTGATTAACATTTATACTTAGTTAACTTTAAGTAAAAGAGATTATTCTCAATAATGGGAGTGACTTCTACCAGTTATATGAAATCCTTAAGAGCAAAAACTGAAGTTTTCTGGAGAAGAAATTATGCCTCAAGACTACAACATTATCTCTTGACTGAGTTTCTGACCTGCAGGCCTGCCTACAAACTGCAGACCTGCCAGCCCTAATTATCACGTATACCAATTCCTTAAAATAAATCCCTTAGTATTGATGTATATTATATATACACACACCTGCACGAATACATATGTTTCTCTGGAGAATACCCTGATACAGATTTTGGTTCCAGGAAATGGGATGCTGCTATAATAAATACCTAAAAATATGGAAGTGGCTTTGGAATTGAGTAATGCATAGAGACTAAAAGAATTTTGAGGCATTTAATACAAAATAATTAAATTGCCTTGAATAAATTGTTGGTAGAAATATGGATATTAGCAGTGTTTCTGGTAAGGCCTGAGAAGAAAGTAAGGAATATGTTATTGGAGACTGGCAGGCAATCCTTTTTATAAGTGGTAAAGAACTTGGCTGAATTGTATTCTCCTGTTGAGTAGAAAGTAGAACTTGTGATTAACTTGGATATTTAATTGAGGCAGTTAGCCTGAGTGTGTGCCATTTAATTTCTGTCATTTCTTCTCTGATCCTCAGTTTGTTGTTTACTTTTCATATATTTGGGTTTTCCTATATATCTTGTTATTTATGTTTAATTTATTCTTATTGTGATTGATGAAAATACTCCACATGAACTTATGGAGTCTTGCTTTATGGTTCATCATAGAGTCTACCATGGGGAATGTACCAAATGCACTTGGAAAGACTGGGGAATGTACAAAATGCACTTGGAATGACTAGGTGCTCTGCAAATTTTGGGGTGTCGTCGTTAAAAATATCAATTAGGTCCAGGTAGTTGATATCTCGTTCAGATCCTGCTGATTTGTTTTCTTGTGCTATCAGTTGTTAAGAGAGGAGTGTTAAACTCTCCGGTTACAATTGTAGTATTATATAATTGTTTAACCCTGTGCATTTTAACTTTGCATTTTTGAGGCACTGTTATTAGGATAATACATGCTAAGAACCTGTGAAGTTTCTGATTTTTCCCTACTTGCAAGTGAACAAATTAGTTTGCCACCATTATTAAGGCTAGCAATAGAATGAGACTCTCAGGTCAGCGACATAGGCCAGTTTATTGCTCACAGCAACAGCAGTAAACAGAATACTATTTTTTTTTTTTTTTGGCAGCTTCCTAAGAATTTATTCCCACACAGCAGTGCCATGAGGACCAGGTGAAATGTGCATACACAGTGGGTGCTGTCACAGGAGAGGAGCACTGGTTAGGAAATGCCTGTCTTTCGTACTGGGCTGCAAAGTAACCTGGAAAACACTGGACCGAGAGGGAGACAGTACGTTCCTGGACAGTGAACAAACCTGAAGCCTGCCCTCTGCTCCTTATGGAGACAGTATCTCTGTTTTCCCAGCCCATTCACTGCAAAACCATAGTCCCTTGAAAGATAGTTCAGAACAAGAAGTTGTCAGTACCTCTGCTCACAGGATACACAAAAATGCTAGAGACCCTGGGAAAATTGTCTGTAAACATTTTATGATTGATATATGAAATGTCCCTCTTCATGTATGGTAATACTCTTTTGCTTGAAATCTGTTTTATCTAGTATAAATATAGCCATTCCATCCTTATGCTTTATTGTTTGTATGGTACATCTTTTTCCATCCATTTTATTCCAGTTCTCTATATTCACGTATCTGATAGCATAGTTGTGTTTCTCTTTTGTTTATTATAACTTCTGCCTTTTAATTGGTATTTAAGTCAATTAACATGTAATGTAATTATTAATTGGATTTCATTTTACCATTTTACTCTGTTTTCTTTTTGTCCTCTCCGTTTTTTCTTCCTCTCTTCTCCCATTCCTGTCCTCTCTTGGATTATTTGAATAGTTTTCACAGTTTTGCGTGTGTGTATATGTGTGTGTGTGTTTTAACTATCCCTTGTTGCACTATTTTTAGTGGTTGTCCTAGGATTGCAATTTATATGTGTGACTTTTTGTAGTCTACTTAGTTTCCATTGTACCACTTCATCTGAAATGTAGCCCTCTTTCAACTGTTTAGGTCCATACCCTGTTCCATTTGCTATAAATATCAAAAGTGTTATATCTGTATATTACCCCACAGAACAGTGTTACAATTTTTTAAACAACCATATATATTTTTATTAATTCAGAGGGGAAGGTAATCTTTATATTTATCCAGATATTTCCCATTAAATGTTCCTAATCTGTTCCCAGTGATGCAGATATCCTAATAATATCTTTTTCCTCCAGCTTGGCTATAAAATTGTGTTTGATATACAGTTCTAAGTAGACAGTGCTTTTTTTTTCTTTCAGCACTTTAAAAATGATGTTTCATTGGCTTTTCTTTCCCATAGTTTCTTATGAGGAGTCATTGTCATTTAAATTGTTTTGTTCTGCATAATGTGTCATTTTTCTCTGGCTGGTTTAAATATATTTTATCTTTAGTTTTCTGCACTTTGACTGTGATGTACCTTTATATTTAATTTGTTTGAGGTTTGCTGAGATTCTTGAATCTATACATTTATGTCTTTCACCAAACTTGGAAAGTTTCTGGCATTATTTAATTTTTTTTTTCTGCCCATCTTCTCTTTCCTTTCCTTCTGGGTTTCCTATTACATGTGTGTTAGACTGTTTGGTATTCTCTCACAGTTCCTGAGTTTCTGTTCATTTCTTTTAAATGCTTTTTTCCTTCTCTGCTTTTAGATCAGATAGTTTCTGTTAATTAATTTTCAAGTTCACCAGTTCTCTTTTGTCTTCTCCATTCTGCTGTTAAACCTATCCATTGTATATCTTTATTATAGATATTGTATTTTTCAATTCTAAAAAGTCCTTTTGATTCTTTTTTACATTTTTTGTTTATCTGCTTGAACTTTCTGTTTTTTCATTCATTACAAGTCTGTTTTCTTTCACCTCAATAAGCATAGCTATAATAACTGCTTTAATGTTTTTGCCTGATAATTCCAACATCTTAGCCATCTCATGGTTGACCTCTGTGAGTTGACTTTTTCCTTCAGAGCAGCAGATATTTTCCTGGCTCTCTGTATATTGAGTTGTTGAGTTATAACATAGTCATTGGGAATGTTATGTTGAGATTCTGAATTATTTATAGTCCTCCAAAGAGTATTGCTACTTATGTAAATGGGTTAAAGTAGATAATACCAACAATTACTAGCAGCTCAGAATTGTTTTCAGTCTGCCTTGTGCACGTGGACTTCAGGGTTTAACCAGAGAACTGGACATAGAGTTCAGGATCCTCCTTCTCTGGCTCTTTCCTTCTAGGATTCTCACCTAACTCTTTAGCATCCCCAGAGGCCTTGTGCTCCTTGTCCTTATTCTTCCCCCCAAAAGTGGCGAGCCTTCTACTGAAGGTTTGACTACCCCATGTTGTATCCCATGTCAGCTGCTCCTACAACAAAGCTCATCCTATGCTGGTCACTTACTCTAAGTTCTGACTGCCCCAAAAAATATGCCTGCTTTTGGCACTCTATAGAGCCCTCACACGGGTTCTTTTTTGTATTCTGTCCAGAGTTTTTTGTTGTTTTTTGCAGGAAGGCTGTCTTGTTATGAGCTTACTCTTCTATTCCAAAAGTGGAAGTCTCTCAGCCCCAGCCCAGAGTACCTGGATGGCATGCCTACACAAGCCACTGCTCTTTACATCCTTTAACCATCATTATTAATTCTGTGAGTTTATGAAAGCCCATTTTGAAGCCATTTGTGATAATGACTATAAGGGGTTGCCTTATGTGGGAAATGTTTTTTGTTTTATTGGCTTCTAAATTTCTGTTTCATGCTTCAAAATATTCCCTCCACCTCTCTCTCTGTACCAATTCGGCAGGTGAAATCCTACCCTCTCCCTTACATGGGACATGATTCTCAGGGGTATAAACCTTCCTAGCATCGTGGGACAGATTCCCAGGAGTGAGCCAGGACCCAGCATCAAGGGATTGAGAAAACCTTCTTGACCAAGAGGTGAAAGAGAGAAATGAGACAAAATAAAGTCTCAGTGGCTAAGAGATTTCAAACAGAGTTGAGAGGGTATCCTGACAGTTATTCTTATGCATTATATAGATATCCTTTTTTAAGTTTATGGTGTGCTGGAGTGGCTAGCGGGAAGTACCTGAAACTATTGAACCATATTCCAGCAGCCTTGATTCTTAAGACAGCTGTGTAACTATATATATAGCTTTTACAGTGTGACCGTGTGATTGTGAAAACCTTATACTGATACTGCCTTTAACCAGGGTATGGACAGATGAGTAAGAAAATTAAGGACAAATAAATAAATAAATAAATAAATAAATAAATAAATAGGGGGAGATGATAAGGGGTAAAAAAAGTTGGGGGCAAATTGTAATACTAGTGGTCAATGAGAGAGAGGGTTGGTTATAGGGTATAGGATGTATGGGCTTTTTTTTTTTCATTTTTCTTTTTATTTCTTTTTGTGGAATAATGCAGATGTTCAAAAAATGATCACAGTGATGAACACACAACTAGGTGATGATATTGTGAGCCATTGATTATATCTTTGGATGGACTGTATGTTGTGGTGACAACTCTTATTAAAAATATTTTTAAAAACACCCAGAGGCTTCAAGAACCGACAGGCCTGGGTCTAAATTTCAGTGCTGTCGCTGATTATCTGTGTGGCCTTCCATCAGTTAGAAGGAAATAGTAATAACGGCCATCTCAAGGGTTGCCATAAGGACTAAATACTATGCTATGTGCAAACTGCAGTGCCTGCTGTAAGGCAAGGAGTCAATGAATATCAAGACCACTGACTGTTGTAGATACAGAGATAACAATAAAGATATACCCATTTTATTCCAGAATGGATTTGTTATTGACTTGAGAAATCTGAAAGAAATTGAAGCTGCATACTGAGGCTGTGATTAATTCATGTGGTAGAAGAACCATGTCATGGCAACTGGTTGAGATTTTCCAACCTGCATTCATAGATGAAGGCCTTTTTAGTTTCTATTTGTTTAAGGTTTTGAAGCTTGTAGTGCCAAATATCCTTTCATATTGAGCCACTGGCACCGAGACATTCCTGACTTGGAATCATGGATCAGGAGATGGAGAGAGTGTGGCATACCTTGTCAAAAAGAGCAGGTGCACGATTCAGACTCATGTCACATGACTGGGTGGGAGGGCCAGGTGGTGAATGAAGACCACTGTCCCCGTTTCCAAAGTGCTCCCAGTTCAGTGGGCAGAACCGCGGTTGCTAGGTAGAGGTAAAGTTGCCATTTTGGAGAAGATTCAGAGATGTTGAGGCACGCCTCCCACTTGAGATTTCTTCATTTTCAGTGACTTTGAGGACCACACGCAACCCCTGGGAGCTCATGTTCAGAAGTACTGATTGAGCTGAGAATCCCAAAACCATCTTGAACCCTCTGAATGCCTGTGCTGGGGGCTAAACTCTGAACCACTTCTGGATCCACCACTTTCCATTAGCATCCATTCTCTCTCCCAAGAACTTGATGGGACCAAAGCTTGCAGCCACGATTTGGGACAGAGGCCAGTCTTGGGATCCTCTGTGCTACATGCCTGGTGCTTGTCCATGGCTTCATCCCAGCTGACTGACAGCCCCCGCCCCAGCCCAGCCCTGAGACCCTGAGAACACAGAGCGTGTACCCAGAGGCAGCGGGACCAAGGAATTAACAGCTTCGCTCTGAATCCAGAGTCTAGTACCCACCAACTGCAAAAGCTTTCCTCATCTGTGAAGTAGAATCCTCACACAACTCTTGAACTCTCATTACACAACTCAAGAGTTGTGTAAGGACCAAAAATATCATATTTAACAAATCATATCTCTGATCATTTTGAGTAAAAAGGGACTTCTCTGGTCTTAAAATGTAGAAATAGGTTACCTAGAAATAGAAGTTAGGGAAGAGCAGGGCGCGGTAACTTAATATATATCCAGAATATATAATGAATTTGAAAGTAATGTTTGGAAATAGATATGGGGTGAGGGTAACTTATTATAAATATAAGGAACAGTACTGTATTGTTGTTGAATTTGGTTGAAAGGGGTTGTTTAAAGTTATGTATGTCACTGAGTGACTTTACAAAAATAAACTCTTGCATGAGCTAGTACAAATGTATAACACTGGAACAAAGAGTTAATAATATAATGGTATGTGGCAAAAAAAAAAAATACCCATTGCAAGCTACAGACTATAATTAACAGTAAAACCTTAAAATTCTTTCATCAACAGTAACTGGGGCACCACACCGATAGTAGGGGTCGATGTTAGGGAAAGATAACGAAGATGGAGTGTTTGGGCTTTCTTTTTTTTTGTATTTATCTGATAATTTTTTCTTTGAAATAATGGAAATGGTCTATAATTGAGTGAGTCATTGTCTACTTTGGAGGGGATATATAATAAGTGAATATACTCAGTAAAATCTGCAAAAAAGATTTAAAAGTATATATATTCCCTCCAGCTCTTTCATTCAGAATTTAGTGAGCAAGTCTGTGCACATTTTCTGTCTCTGTAGATTGTATTTTTAACTCTTCTCAGTTTTTGCTTTTCCGTATTACAAATCATAGTAGTAAGTTAAACGCTGAGCCATTGGGAACTACACCAGGGCTTTATGAATGAAATGAAAGCTTATAGGCAAACTTAAGACGAGGAGAGCTAGTTATACCTAGAAAAAAGTAATCCATAGTGTAGTTTTAGTGAGTACTGTGATTGAAAAGTCCTCAGCTATCTGGAATTTTTCGTATAGTTCCAAGAAAGCTGTAAGTTTTACCCATAGAACAGCTTCTCTCTTCCTTATCAGCTTGAGATTTCACTATTTTAATCTTATCTGGAAACTGAGACAGTTTGTGCTGTTTTCTCTTCCCAGTAAGTTATGCTTACTTAAGTAATTATTTTATATTTGAGAAAATCAACACACCACATTTCACTAAAATTGAGGACCAGTTGATCCATTCTTGCAGATTGAAATCCCTTTGGTAGCTCAGTAACGCAGCTTTTAACACAGTCACCCATAGCTTATCTCTCTGGATTCCTTTATGCCCACAGTGACTGACGTGGGCAGAGGCGCCCTGACCATTAGTGACATGTTTAGATCAAGTTTAGGACACCCTCTGTTTCTAAACTTGGTGCTCTTGACCTTTTTGCTCTACGGCATTGTTTAAGTTAAAATCTTCCAGGCAAGGTAGATTGTAGAAGACTTAGTGAGGAGATTCTGAGCTCAGGCGTGTTTGAGAAATATTCTATACTGTGTGCTTCTTTTAGGGACTTACCGGCCTTATTTATGTATTAAGGTTTCTACAGAGTTCTTGAGTAATGTATTCTGTTTAATTTTTTTAACCTTGGTTTTCCAAACTATTTTGTCTATTGAATGCTTTTTGGCATAACATTAAAAAAAAATTCTTTGGAAGAGATTCCATGGAACAAATTCAGGGAAATCCTGTTCTAAACCTCCTTATATGTAGAGTTCTCTTTAACATCTTAAGCACCCCCAATTCCAGATATGCCTTTCCAACATTATCTCTAAAATATAGAGAGATACTGCTGTCTTCTTAAGCCTTAGAAGTCCTCATTTGTCTTCTAAAATAATTTATATTGTTCTTTGATAATAGTACCTTTATTGTTATGCACTTAATTTTTTTCCTTTTTCTTTAATACCTCTTTATTTTCTGTTTACATCAATAGTGCATGTATCTAGACACAGCTTTTTTCTTCTCTCCCACATGGATTTTTGATGTGGGTGTTTTCTGTAGTGTCTTTCTGTTATGAACTTAGCTAAATTTTCATGTTTGTTTTTTTTTTAATTTAGGAGAAAAATAAAACACCTGTCGTTAATTTCTGTATTTGTTTCTGTCATATTCTCTTTCTGGATCTTTCCTAAATATTCAAAAATGTTCATATGGAAATGTGCGCTTTCCCACTATTTATGAATGATTTTATCTTAAATATTCAAGAAATGCTATTTCTAATTCTGCCAGTCACAAAAGGAATCCTTAAATAGAAATAGGGAGAAGTCCTCGCGCTGAGGTGTTTCATTTCCATCGTCCCTCCTGGAGGCTCCGTTTGCTGTCTTGTCCCCATTCCCTTCAGCCTGGAGAACTTCTTTAGGATTCTTTTGCAGTTCAGAGCTGCTGTAAACAAATTTTCCTAGTTTTCTTTTACCTGAAAATGCCTTTATTTTGTCCTCGTTATTGACAGACATTTCGCTGAAAATGTCTGGGGTGACATTTTTATTCTTTCTGCACTTTAAATGTGTTGCTCCACTGGTTTCTGCGAGCCTTTGTTTTTGATTAAGAGTCAATGGTAATTGAATCATTGTTTCCCTCTGCTCAGTGTGTTGTTTTCTCTCTGGCTGCTTTCAAGATTTTCTTTTTCTTTATCTTGGGATTTCAGAAGTTTAACTATGATGTGTCTTTGTGTAGTTTTCTTTGTATTTTCCTGGTTAAGATTTACTGAGCGTTTTGATGGTATAAATTTATGATTTTTTTTTAAATCACTGTTGGAAAATTTTCTGTCTTTATTTCTTCTAATTTTTTTTCTACCCTATTCACCCTTTCTTTTCCTTCTGGAAAACATTTTGTTAGACGTTTTTATTTATTTATTTTAATAGAGTAAGCAAGTGGAAAGTTTATTAGGTACGCATGTGAGAAGACATGCGGGCATTCTCACAAGGAAAGAGGAGAGAAGAGAGGCCTTGTTAGACCTTTGATATAGTGCAACAAGAGTTATCTTTTAAAGTAAATGTTATCATTTGACCTCTTATATAAAGCTTCTCAGTGGCTTCCCACTGCAAGTAGAATAAAATCCAGACTCTTTACCGTGGCTTTCCAGGCCTCGTGATCTGACCTTGACTGTCTGTCTGACCTAATCTCTTACCACTTCTCCGTTTGTTCACTGTGCTTCTGCCACTGGGTTTTACCTTTCCCTGAAACAGTCCAAAGTCATCCTTTGCACTTGATGTTCCCTTTACCTTGATTGCTTTGTCCAAGATCATTGTATCGCTGACTCCTTTGTGTCTTTGCATAAGTTACCCGCTCAGGGAGGCTTTCTCACTGCTGCATGCGCGCACACACACACATCTATATATTTTAGACCCACATCTGTCTTATCCATGTTTATTTCCCAGTACCAAGAACCATGTCTGTTATATAATATATATATATTCAATAAATTTTGCTGAATAAATGAATTCATTAGCTCTAAGATCATTTAGGCATTGTAATAAAGTGTTTGGGAAGTTCATTTGACTGTGTTCAGTTTCAGAAGTACTCTTTAAATAGACCTGTGCTATTCTGAGGGCTGTCTGAAACACTTTAGCATGCATTTTAAAATTCCTAATACAGGAAGTTACAAATAAATCCTTTTGCTATGATGTATGCAAGTCATATATATACACATTTCTCTAGAACAAAATTATCATTTTCTGCTGACCTGACAGTTTCAAAGGAGCAGCAGTTCCCCCAAAGTATTGCTTTTCTGTTTTCAAAAGTACTTTGAACATTGCTTGTTTGTTTGTGTAAATCTTTCAAATAGATTATACAATCTGTAGTACTGGTTTTACTTACTAATTATGGATAATACTGAGTTATTCATGAGATTCTGGACATCCCCGTTTCTTAAGTGTCTGTGATGTAGAATTTCAGTTCTGAGTGTGATTAATGCTGCCCTATCTTGTTCATAGGCTTTGATGCGACCTGGGAGAATTGATAGAATCATCTATGTGCCATTGCCCGATGCAGCAACAAGAAAGGAGATATTTAACCTGCAGCTCCGTTCCATGCCCATCAGTAATGAGGTTGAACTGGATCAGCTCATCCTCCAAACAGATACATACTCAGGAGCTGAGGTAAGACCCTCAAAATACCTTAGCAGAGGGAAACAGTGGCCTGGGTTCATAAGCAAAAAAAAAAAAAAAAAACTGCTTACTGCCATCAATTTTAAATAGTGATAGATTAAGAAATCTTAAAATAGGGAATGTACTGCATGACAGATAATCACTGTTTTAGTTTCCTTGACTACCCAAGAAAATACCATGCAGTGTGCCAGCTTAAACAATAGGAATTTAAGAACTCTCAGTTAAAGGCTAAGAGAAGGCCCATGTAAAGATGTCATCAAGGCAGTAATTTTCTTCCTGAAGGCTGGCGTTCTGGGCCTGGCTGTTGGTGACTCCTAGTCACCAACTTGGGCTCCTCTTTCTCGAGGCACTGCACTTGGTGGTCTCTCCCACCTTTCCCTTCTCTCCCTTCTCTTCTGGGTCCCAGCCACTTCCAGTTTCTTGCCACGGCTCTCTGTCCTGTCTGTCAGAATATCATTCCACTCATAGAGGACATCCCACTTATAAAGCACACCCACTGGAATAGATTAGATTTAAGAACATGTTTTTTCTGGGGTGACATACAGCTCCAGACCACCACAATGACTAAGTTGAATTGCATTTTACCTTACCCGTATTATATCTCGGTTGTTTTTTACCTGGCTTCTGTTAATCCTTAAAATATAGTCTTCAAATAAATAGCACAATATGGTGAAAAAAACACTGGAGTAGAAGTCAGAAGATTCTTGTATTTGGCTTTGTAATACAGCAGTTTCCAACTAGTCACACACGTTTCTGAACTTCGATTTCTTTGCTGGTCAAATGGAGGTGATAGTACAAACCTCTGTGCTGTTTTCTCAAGATCATAAAAATGAATTTAGGTCACCATGAAAGCACTGAAGTACAAAGGGCTTGGTAAAAGGATTGTGTTAAAATTGTCTTTTATCATTTTCAAAAATTATCGTAATCTGCTTGAGTATTCTCTCATGAAAACAATACAATGAACAGACATTGCGCCTTTCACTGTGGAAATATACTCTTGATAGGAATAGGAAAGACCTTTGAAAACATGAGCCTCACTTTTAAGAATGGCAAATAAGCACTTTTCCTCCCCCTAACAGCTCTTATTTAGGTTGTTTTTATTTGTAACATAAAATTTCATTAAAATAATTCTGAAATTTTGTACGTGTATTTCCTAAGAAAAGAAGAAACTATATTCCTTAATGCAGAAACATCTTCTGAATACCACTGATGTGGATTTGTACCAGGAAATTGATATTTTTAAAGTATATAGTTGTCAGGTTTTTTTTATTCTGAATTATCCAGCAGGCTGGGACTCCACATTCTGCTTTCTTGCCATCGTTTTTACCTGTCTTCTGTGAAAATCAAAGAGATTAATAAGTAACAGGTCATTAGTAGTATTCCAGGAGCACCGGTGGAATTGGACTTAGTGTGCCAAGCAATCACAGTTAATAACAACCATCACAGTGAACCCACATTTACACCTTGTCTTGTCTCCAGGTCTATAGGTATTTGGTAGTCCCCTATATATATTTTAGTTCCACTAGAAAAAAGCCACATGGGAAAGAACTAGAGAAGCAGGTCAAGGACACCTACCTTTAAGCTCTGTCTGAAACAGTAATTTTTGTAAGTATCTCTTTGGTATGTTTATCTTGTGAAGTTAAAAAATGAATATATTGTTACTGTTAACCAACTATACCAGCATTTCTAGAATTCAGTTTTTGATGCGAGACCAAGAGCTGGTATCATATATATGATATGTCAATTAATGGGAAAAAGCAATGAGAAGAAACCATAAATCTTTCATTTGAGCTGAGTGAAGTAGAAAAGCAGTTAGTATGGTATAAATAAATCTTTCTCTCTTTGAAGTAATTCATGGTAATAATATAAAAGTACAAAACAAAAATAAAAGCCAATGAAGTTGTATCTGGCTAAAGGGAAAAAGTATTTTTTAATGTTTTTTTTCACTTTTTTATTGTATAGTATAACATATATACAAAGCAAAGAAATAAAAAAGTAATAACTTTTCAAAGCACTCTTCAACAAGTGTTACAGGACAGATCCCAGAGTTTGTAATGGGCTACCATACAATCCTCTCATATCTCTCCTTCTAGCTGCTCCAGAATATAGGAAGCTAGAGAGAGGGCTTAAGTACTTTTTTATCATCACAGTCAGCTTTTTTTTCCTTCTTTTTTTTTCCTGTGAACAATAACATATATTTAAAAAACTATAAATTTCAAAGCACAGCACCACAATTAATTGTAGAACATATTTCAGACTTTGACATGGGTTACAATTTCACTATTTTAGGTTTTTACTTCTATCTGCTCTAAAATACTGGAGGCTAAAAGAGGTATCAGTTTAATGACTCAGCATTCATATTCATTTGTTAAGTCCTGTTTTCTATGTATAATTCCACCATCACCTTTGATCTTTCCATACCTCTCTTTGGAGTAGTTTTGGGCTATGGCAATTTCTTAATTTTTGATATTGGAAGGGTCTGTTACTAATATGGGGCAGGGAGATGGAACTATCTGGTGTTCTGGAGAGGCTGGGCCCTCTAGGTTTCAAGACTTATCTGAACCAGGGACCCTTCTGGAGGTTATAGGTTTCTAGAAAGTTATTCTAATGCCTAGAACCCTTGTAGAATCTTATATTGCCCTGGGTGTTCTCTAGGATTGGCTGGAATGGTCCTGGTTGGGGGTTGGCAGGTTTGATAGGTATCAAGGTCTACCTGAAGCTTGCGTAAGAGCAACCTCTATAGTAGCCTCTCGATTCTATTTGAACTCTCTCTGCCACTGATACTTTATTAATTATGCTTCTTTTCCCCCTTTTAGTCAGGATGGAATTGTTGATTCCATGGTTCCAGGTCTGGCTTTATCCCTGGGAGTCTTCTCCCACATCGCCAGGGAGACTTTCACCCCTGGATGTCATGTCCCATGTAGAGGGGAGGGCAATGATTTCACTTGCAGAGTTGGGTTTAGAGTGACTGAGGCCACATCTCAGCAATAACAGAGGTCCTCCAGAAGTAACTCTTAGGCATACCTATATGTAGTCTAAGCTTCTCCACTCCCTACATAAGCTTCACAAGAATAAGCCTCATGATCAAGGGCATGGCCTATTGATTTGGGTGTCCCTAAAGTTTGACACAGTATCAGGGGATTCCCTGATGGTAAGGTTTGATAGTTCCACAGTCTTTCTCCCATCCCTCAGGGGACTTTGCCAATACTTTTTGATTATCTGCTTAATGTACTCTAGGATGTTTCCAGGCATTACAATAATCTGTACAGGATTAAAGTACCTCTTTCTTATTCTGTGCTTCCTGTGTTTCAGTTGTTCAAATGTGCTATACAGATAGGTTGAATTTAGATTATGCACTACAAAAAATTTCAGTTCCAAATCAAATAAACTCTTCTTCCATTGGTCTCAAAGAGTATGTTTAGTTGTAAAATATAGACAGTGTCTTCCTTACCCCTATGTTCTGAATTATTTAACCCCCTAAAATACTTTTGATTAAGTATATTTCTGATTAATTTTTACAACACATCTTTTAAAGATAGCTTCAGGAAAAGTAGCAGAAAATTCTGTCCCTCCTTGGATTAGATTTTTGCATCCCACTGATTTGGGTAGGGGAGGGATATCCCATTGTTGTCATTTTTATAATTGGTACAGTGTTGCAATTTTATAGAAATTTTATTCCAGGGCTACATTTTAGTAGATCTAGGGTTTTCAATTTGGATGAGATAGATTTTGTTCTACTCTTCTTTTTCCTGAATATTTAGGCATTTCATGCAGGTGCCCTAATGTTTAAGGAGAACTAGTCTGTTAAAAAAATGAATGTAATAAATAAGAAATTTAGAACAGCTTAGCCTGAGGTAAATATAAGATCCTATCTTTCTTCCTCTTTTTTTTTCTCTCTTTTCAACAGAATGAAAATGGTTCTGTAGTATTTGAAAGCCAAAGCCAGATGTGTTTCTTTTTTGTAGTAAAGTAATGTCAAAGCCAGAACGTCAGTCACCTGACTGCCACCGTGAACTAGCAACGGTGGTTCTTCCCCAGGCTGAGGCGCACATTTTATATTGTCAACAAGCACTTGATAAACTGGAGAAAACAAAAAGGAAGGAAAGAAAGGCGAAAGCTTACACTTAGGAAAAAGGGCCTCAGTTCTCACTGGTCATGACTGGATCCCTGTAACTTTGTGGCACTGCGTCCTGATGCAGCGACGCCACTTTGCTGAGTCGGAGCGTCGCTGTGACTGCTCGGTTAACTGTCTGCACGGGAAAGTAGCGTCTTCAAGATTATGCGAAATAACTTTATTTAAATGTACACTGTTAGCCGTGTGAATAAGCAAGCTGGATATGAGGAAATTGCTAGCGCTCCAATTTTGTTTTTAAGAAACATAAAAAGTTTAACTGTGGTGAGCATTTTTATAAAAATGATTTAATATTGAACATACTAGCTTATAGCTTTTTTTTTCCACTTAATATAGTTTGACATTTTACCTTAAAAAAAAACATACTTTTCTACAACTTGACTTTTTTAAAGCTGTACTATGGATGCATGATATAGCTGTCTGGGACCATGCCTTTTCCATACATGCATTCATTCAAGAAACTTATAATGGTGTTTGAATGGCTGGATGTCAGGCAAAGGAATAGTTTGGTTTATGGACAGCCATAATGGGATTTTCTCCTGGGCTTCCAGGAACATCCCTATAAAAAGACCCTATAGTTCTTTTATGTCTGAGACCTTGAAAACAAAGGAAAGAAGACAGGGAGAGCCTGGGGTATTTGTTTTGCCAGCACCTTGCCACATAAGAGCTGCCGGCAGACAGACCCTGAGCCCTAGCCTGTGGAGACCCTGATGTGGCCACATCTGCCTCAGAGCTCCGCAGATTGGCAGTAGCCAGCGGGACTGGAGTTATCCCAGTTGATCTCTGTAATTTCTACCAGATTTGGTGCCATATAAGCAAATACATTACTCCTTTTAGATCAGGCAAGAGAAGTCCTTGCCCTGAGTCCCACCCATGAGAGGGCTTTGTTCAGTGCACACACATAAAATAAATTCACTAAATAAGAGAGAAAAAATGAAATGGCAGAATCAAATTACAAAAAAAAAAAATTGTTAAGAATGAAATATGTAACTGGGCAGTTATCTCCCTTCTTTGAAAATAAATACGGAGATGAAAACTAGGATCCTGCCAGCCGTGGGTTCACAGGGGTCAAATGATCATGTGCTGGCACAGCACGACCAGTGGCTCCCACCTCCCCTCCGCAGCTAATGCAGTCAGGCCCAGGTGACATGCACTTCACCTTTCTCAGAATCAAAGACCTCGAAGTCAAAGACACCTGCATCCAAAAGGTATAAAGGCTTGTGGTTGACTTTGTTTGTCACTATGAAAGTAAATTTGTGAAGGTAGGAAGTTAGAGTATCTTTTACTTAAATGTCTGTTAGCTTGTTCCTTCTAGATATTTAGACAAATGAAAGGTGGACCTCCATTTGTACTCTTATCTCCATACCCTTCAAATGTTAGAAACAAGCCTCAGCAAATGTAATGGTAGGTTGAAAAGGCAGGATCCGTGATATAAAGAAGCATCTTTATTTTACTTCTTATTCTCCCTTTAAATCAAGGTGGCTAGTTCTTTTCCACCCACTGGATGAAAAAAGCTTGGGGTTGAGGGGTGGGGTGGGGGCAGGGTACTGAGGGGACGGTCCTTTTTGCATAGTGAGCATTTTTATTTATATTTTTACTTAAAAGTTGTGCAGGCTGAATGGGGTAGAAGGGGGGCCGTAGTGGCACTTTTAATGATTATGATAGAGATGAAAGGGGAAATACTTTTAAATACATATATTTTTAACCTGGTGCTTTATTTTGTCCAATAAACATTGCCCATGAAAGCTAGCACAGGCCCAGTGTTTGAAATGCCCCTTATACCCTCTTGAGTTACTCCATTTTCCTTCCCTGGAAAGGGCCCGTAGAGTATTGAAGCATTTTTTTAATCCTCAGGAGGAAGTGGTGGCCAGCCGGCGGGACAATGCAGGCAGCAGGAGCCGCCTCACTGGGGAGGCTGGAGCAGGCGCCCAACCTTCAGCACCCACCCCATGGCCCTGGGCCTCATTGTCTTTAGTTTCTTGGCTATGGTTCCTAGTTAATGAAAAAACATGTTGCCATTTAAAAGCAGATTGGAATTCATTTCAGGAGGAAATAATAAGTCTTTTTTTGGTTATAGCTATTGTTTTCTTTTACTTTGATTTTTGTTTGTTGAGTTATCTGTAGCAGATTCCACTTCATTTATTCATGTGTCTTTTATCAAATCATCCTAGTTTCTTTAGGAAAACTTTTATCTTTGTACAGGAAATCAAGTATCACAAATATATACACATCAAAGCCATAACAGTGCTGATTCCCCTGCTTGAGAACAGAAGGATGGAATAGGAGCATCCTTTCCTCTGTGTATAAGAATTTCCTGACATAGGCTGAAGACTATCTATTAAAATTTGGATTGAATTTTTATTTGTATTTGCCCTTTTAGTGCTTTTTATCTCATTAAGTGAAATTGGCAGCATATATCTAAGATCCAGGTATCAACTCTACATTTTACAAACAGTATAGTGATCATAGCATTTATTTAATGTATCAAGATTTATGGATTTAACCTCTAGCAGAGGCAATAAAGTGGAAAAAGAATTTCAATGTTGTAGTTGTTTAGATCTAATAGAATCCTTACTCTTTTTAAAGGAGATTTCAGACAAGTTATTTAAGTTCTTTGAACATTGCTGTCCTCACCTGTTTTCAGGGTTAAATGAGATAAATGCAAAAGCACCGAGAAACAGTTCCTGACACATCGAGTGCTTCTCTTCATTCTTTCTTCCTCCGTCCTCTCAGTAATTTTATTTACCACTAAAATATTGGATGATGTTGCTACAGGATAACAATATATTTTACATTGCCTCAAGAACCAGATAGTTTATCTAAAAGCTAAATGGTGAGTTTTTGCCTCTTATCCATTGAAATGTAAAAATTAAAAAAAAAATTGTTGTTAGTATAATCTTATGAATCCAGCTGCAGAAAGTCTTTTTAAAGCAGTTTCAGTTAAATAAGTTTCACATTAAGTTTTCAAAAAGCTTTAACATCATGTAGACTAGTCCATTTATCCCTGTGTATTAAAATCATCTGTTGATCTGTCTCACCCTTAATTCTGTTTTGTAGTCTGTGCTTTCCTGAATCTAATAGTAGCACAAAGTCTTCATGCCAGCTTGACATTTAAAATACCACCTTCCAGTGGTGCCTCATTAATTCAAGAAGGGTTTTATTACCATCCTTGAGCTATCATAGCTAACAAAGGATGAGCCTTAAGTTACTTTTCTAGCTTGCTGATTAACATTCCTCCCTTTTTTCCCCACACGATCAAAGCAGAAGAATCAATTGTAACCTCTTAGGATGTCCGTTTTCTTCCAACATGAAATCTCATGACAATTTTCTCCAAGCAAACAAACAAACAAAAATCAGGATCCATGATATAGATTGGCTATTTATCTGACTAGTCTATCTAACAAATCCGAGATAGGATGAGAATTCTACAGCAGGCCCACCACCCTTTGGCCCCTCTTGAGCGCTCCAACTCCAGGGGAGCAGTGCTGTAACAGATAGATACAGGTACAGTTATAGAGATATAGAAAACGTTATATCTGAGTAAATTTGGGTCCCACACCAAATAGTTGACAAACCCAGGAGCAGAAAACACATCTTTCACCTTCTGCTAGAAGACTCTTTCCATGATTTCTTTCTGCCTCTGAGTCAACTGACAAATCTTTGAAACTTTCGTATTTGCCCTAAGCATCTCTGATATTTTGCTAAGTTTATGCATATTTTTCTGGATAGTGATTTAATAGGCTAAGTAGCAGACATGAGGCATGCTGTGCTATTTTATGTGTACTTTTTCTATAGCAGTTATCTTTACCTACCTTATTTTCATCTTCCCAGAAAAGTATAAACTCCCTGAAGTTAGGAACTGGCTTTCTTCATTCATTTTTCTTATTCCCCAGGTAGTAGGAATAAGACTTACAGTTTAGAGGGGAAGACGCATAGACAGCTAAGATCTATATAACATATTTTTGTGGCATGATCTAGCGATATGCAGAATATTATGGGAGCAAACAGGAGGGAATAGATCATACCACCTGGAATTAGCTGTTGGTGTGCAGAAGAAATACTTGATCTGATTCTTAACGGATGGCTAGGAGGTGCTCCTAAAGAAGTGAGAGGTAAGGAAACATTTCTGGCAAATAGAAAGGCAGTGATGCGTAAGAGAGATGGCTGATATGTTCTAACCTCACGTAGATATTGAATGTGACTAAAATAAAAGGTCTGCGTCTGGAGGTGGTAGCAGATGAAGCTAGAAAAGTAAGTCAGACTTAAGTATCAAGGGCCTTGAATATCATCTGAACTTGTGTTCTCCTTTAAACAATGAAGAGCCGTGGGAAAATTTAAGGTGAGAGTTCTGTCATGAGATACGTTATCAAAAGATTGGTGGTGTTTGCGTCCACAGCTGCCCTTAGCTAGCCCTCTGATCACCTTTATGCGAATTAGAGAAAACATGTTCGTTCTCCCATTTGGTAACAGTTTCCTGTGAGGGCAAAAGGCTTGTCAAGCAGCATGTGTGTTTCCTTTCAGCCGCGATTTGCCCCCTCAGCTGGGCATCTTTGTGCAGGCACAACCTTCACATCGTTTACAAGGCTGCCTTCTTTTTACTTACTATCTCCATAGCCCGTGCAGTGCCTAACACATATAGAGCTGGTACATATTGATTGAATAAACAGATCTAGATTTTACAACTCGAATAGTTAAACTACCTTCTGTGATTATTAGATTTGTCTTCATGAGCCGTTGGGCAAAAAATGTTGTCTAAGGGGGATAATATGGGAATATTAAAGTTATGTTTTATACACTATTAGGACATTAAACATTCTAGGTGCAGCACATGATATGAATGGCCAGAACATTGGAAGTCGGGAGGATTGTATCCACTGAATCGTGTTATCACATGTAACTTTGAGTCTAACTCCTCGGGCAGGAAGCTGCTCTCCACACCTCTGCTCAGTGACCTGAATATGGCTGTCCTGTTGTAAATGAGTTATGATAGGAGCCTTCACAGCAAAAGCCAACACATACTAAAGGTAGATCATTAGAATTATAACTTTCAAGCCAGGCTTACGCAGTACTTATGATCTTCGTGCTAGATGAAGAGACTTCGTGATCACCAGGACCTCGGCTCTAACCTCACCTTGCTCGTTGCTGCAGTGTGCGCTGGGACACATCAGCTGTTGTCTCTGGAACTCAGTTCTCATATTCTGAGAGAGTGAAGTATGATCTCTATGATCCTGTCTAGTGCTAAAAGCCTGTGTGGTTTATACCTGTCAGCAGTTAAATGAGCTGTGTAAGGAACCCTTTGTGGTCGGGCCTCCAGAGAGGTATAGCATGGGGTGCCTCCCTTACAATGCTTCTAGAAACCTGGGGTCTCAGGATCTCAGTTCATCTCTCTAAATACTTGCTACTGTGGTCTAGAGAACCTAATCACGGCACCAGAGGCAGAGGCCGATCATGCATAGAACTCAGATTTTAATAAAATTCTTTAATTATTTTGACTGAATAGAAGTTAAAATTTTACCTACTCAGGGATTCAACAGCCAGTGATTTTTTTTTCTGAGTCCTTTGGTTTTTCTGTTTTGAGTTCAAATTGTAGCAAAGCACTAACTTAAGATAACGTAGTTAAGTTCAATATCAATGATTTTAGAGGTACTTGGATAAAAACTATTATAAATGAAAGTATGCAGCAGCTCATTTTCCCTAAACTCTTTGTTAGGAAAGTAACTGAAGGTTACAGAGTTGTGATGCTATAATTTCATGCATTATAACTGATAATTTTTCAAACTATCATGGAGATATAAACATTTTTTTTCTTCCCTTCCAACCAAAAAAAAATACTTCATGCACTGAAATCAGTGTTCAGATATTTTCAAACTTCACCTTCTACTTAAGTTGGCAACAAGACTCCCTTAATTCTGCTTACCTGAAGGCTATATGGATAGGATGTTTACACCAAAGCTTATCATCCTTGGGAACAACTTGTGCTTCCATACCTGTATTACTGACTCCTTGCCAAGTGTTTAAAACTGCTGTCAGCTTAAAGAAGCATTAGTCAGAAAGGAAATGGATGTTTAATGAGAAGCTGGCTAGCAACAAACTTAATAAAGCATTTTATAACCAAATATGGAAACCCCTTTATAGGAAAGTAGTATGTCCAGGCAACCAGTTAGTCAGGACCTACCTGATAATCTAGTCCCCAAGCTTCATATCCAGACTAAATCTCATCGATGGATTATTAACTCAGCCCCATGGTGATGCTGACTTGAGCATTTTATATTCTGTTTTGTTCTTCCTCTTTCAACTTCTCAGTCTCTCTGTTACCTTATGTTAGTTCTCCAGAGTTGTTGCACAAGCCGTTTGAACTGTGCTGCTTCATCTTCAAAAGACTGATAAATTTGGAGACTCTAACCTGATTAAAAAAAAAAAAAAGATATGTAAAGCCTGCTTTTAATCCTATAGTACAGATTCTGGTAAAGAGTCAAATATTTTGGTTTGGTTATTCCAGGTGATGGAAAGCTAATTTCTAATAATCATAACTGATCTATATAAGGAAAGAATGCTACCAGTATATGTGGAAACTATTTCTTCTTTTAAGAACATTTTCTCCTATGTGAAATCGCACTATGGTTAAGCACGTGGATCATAGAAACAGATTCCATAGGCTGACCACTTCCTCGTGTGTAAGAGACCCTCCTTTCAGTTGTGAAGAGTAAGGTATTTATATACCAGCAACTCAAATCATTTTTGTTATGTTTTTTATAATCAGTAAATCAAATTTAATTGATCTCTAATTTGAAAATCTATAATTTGCCTAATTTTTTTCATATTTTTGCCTTAGATTTATGAATATTTCATGTGTATGTCATGTATGACATGGTGTGTTCTTTAAATTCAAACTATATTTTATAATTAGCACTTATTTGAGCTATTTGTATTTATAAATATCTTTAATCCCTATTTTTATTTTTTCCTTTGTTAAAGATGTATACTATTATTCATAGTTCTACAGTTGATGTTTCTTCACAGGCTGTCAACATAATATCCCTATTTCTGCATATTCTTTAAGGTATTTCTTAGTTCCTTGCCTTCAGCTTAGCAACTTTTTTTTCTTTACATATGTCTTGTTATTTAAAAAGAAAAAAAATAGTGACTGTAGCTACCTTAGAAAGTAGAATAATTATTTCTGCTAGAATAATCATTTAGGATTATTCTAAGCATACCTAATGGCTATACCCTGTCGTTTTAAGGACTGCGCCCGCGTCAGGTAGGGCCTAGAAACCTAACGCAAGGACAGGAGTCCCGCATGTCTGTCATTGCACGTGTTATGAGCACACAGGCATGTTCGTGTTCTGAATCCCCAATGGCATTAATTCTGAATTCTGCAAGCTGTCGTTCTATTCAAATATTACTAAAACTCTATAAAACGGCTGTTAAAAGAGTTACAAGGCAGTCATTAAATTCTTCTTAAATATACCACCCATTAGAGTTTTCGAAATTTAAAAACAGGATCCAACCTTGCCTTAGAAAGGCTAGAAAGAAAAGTAGAAAGAATTAAGATTTGCAGGGCTGTCTTATTTTTGTTTTAAACTTCCAAATATTATGTCTGGTGTTCTGTAGTAATTAGTTCTCTTTTTTGCTGTAATCTGGGAAATGAATTTTACTCACTTGCTTTTATTTAGACTTGCAAGAATTATTCTCTGTTCATTTAGAAGCAAAAAAAAAAAAAAGATATAGGTATCACTTAAACTGTTTTTTTAAGTGACAAGAGATTTTTTCAATGATAGCAAAAGTAGCCCCTTGGCATATTTTTGTTCACTTCAAAAGAATCTTAAGGAGTGATTTTGTATTGAAAAGCAAGAATTGTATTGAGTCTACCCAACTTTAACTTCTTGCTAGATTCCTTAAAAATATAATAGGCCAAACAAATACTCTTAGATATAAGATTGGTAGTCTCCAGCATTTAATATTTTTTTCTATTCCATGTCTTAAACCTAAGTGTCAGAACCAGAGTTTAGGAGGAAGATGAATCCAAAAGTTGTAAATTGAAAATATCTTTTCTTGTTATACCACTTAAATAGTTAAAATCAGCACAAAATATGCACACGTGCACAGATTCACAGAAGCCATTCATTTAAAAAATAAATATTGGGCACCCACTGTGTATAAATACATCATATAAATCTCTTCCTGTCATATCCAGCCTGCCTTATTTTTGAATCCTTCAGGGATCTTTTCATGGGGAAATTAAACCTCTGGTGCTTTTAAATTTTGATTTTTTTTTCAAAAAAAATTATTTACATGTTTTAGAACTTCTATTATATAAAGCAAGCAACAGTAATATTTTTATTCATTATCTTGAGTAAAACTGGAAATCAGTAATTGAGTTTTAGGGGCAAAATTAAAGATAAAGACAAGATGATCCATGTTATACAGCATCATAAATTATGTAAAAATGGAAGCATAATAGAGTCCAGTTATAACATGATCTAGCTTAGCATAAAATTTGTGTTAATGTGGATATGACTCCGATCCTACACAAGGAGATTTATTGCTTTGAGGTCAAAAGGGACCTCATTATAATAATTTTTATTTACTGTCTTATGGCATAAAATATTGTATAGCTATGCTCTATATTTTTTTAAACTTATTTTTGCAACTCCAGTAGTGACATACTCTGAGAACCACCATGTAACCTAAACATGAGTTTTCACAGATATCCCAAGATGCAGTGGACTCGCTGCCTACATTGGTCAAGCTGTGTTTAAATATAGTGCTGTATTTATGTTTATATTCATGATCTTGTCTAGGAAGCCAGCTGCCCATGAGGTTGCATTATTTCTTTGATAGACAATATTTTAGATGACAATCATACATTCATGTTACAATCATATACTAAACACAAAAAATGTAAAATGAAGTAAAAGAGACTCTTGCTCCCATTTTATGTACTTCACAGAAAAAGCCACAGGCTGAGTGGGGAAAAAAAGAAAGAAGCTTAGTGCCTAATAAGTTTGAATATTTTTCCTTTCTTCTTCCCAAGGTTAATTGCTTACAATTTTTTAAAAAGTCCATTACAGCTCAGATCATGTTATATTTTTATTCCTTTTTATTAATAAACATAATTTCAATTCATTTATAGTCATTAATTTCTGCCTAAATTGTCTGTAAGAATCAAATGATTATAGACAATTCCTAGATTACCAACTTTGTACTACAAGTTGCCTATTGAGAATTCAGTTTAGAACACAATTATTTCTAGAAGCCAGGCTGCTATGGTGCTTAGTTCCCAGGCTAGTCCTGAGTTTTGGATTCTGGGAGCAGAAGGTCATGTACTATTAGGACTAACAAATGGTTAAAGATCCTGCCCCACCCCCCAGGCCCAGGGCAAACCCTGGGCAAGATGAGATTAGGCAAATTCATCTTCACTTTCTTTCGTTCTATAGCTACCCCTAACCCAGCCTACCCCCTTCCCTGCATCTTCCAAGGTCCCTGCCCCAACTCCCATCCCCAGATCTGCTAATTCTTTTGACAGAGCCAGTCAGTTGTTTAATAAGAAAACCATCTGACTGAACCAATTCACTTTAATAATCAGAATCATTGTCAGATGTATGTGCATTTTTTTAAAGGTTATGCTCTCCCAAATGAATCTCTAAGTGGGTGTATAATGAAGTAATAGAAAAGAACTCAGAGGTATTCTGAATAATATGTTACCAGGAAAATAGCAGGTCAGCCTCTGCAAGGACAAGGAAGCTTCTCTGATCTGCTTCCTAGTTTTTAGGGCTCCTTAACACCTGCACCTTTCCTCTTCCGCTGAGCTTTTACACACATGAAGTGCTCACGGTGTCTCACAGAAAAGGTTATTTTACACCACAATTTTTACCATATAACAGAATCTAGTAAACATAGATAAAACTATCTGCAATTGGCTGAAAGAACCTCTAGTCTTGTGTATTGTATGCAAATTACATTTTCACATTGTTATAATCAAATGCACAAGATGTTTTAATAACTATGGTATTTAAACACTGCCTTTATATTTTACTGAGCTTTATTAGCATCAGGGATTTTGGTGGTAAGGGCTAAAGGATGGGTAATGAGAATAGAAAATCTTGTAGTAAGTGATTTTATAATTGGGAAATCCTTATATTTTAGAGGCTAGTTTTAAACTGAGCTTCTTAACATCCTAGGGCTCCTCAGGAGAGCCTCAGGTGAGAGGTTAGGAGACAACAGGGAGGATGCAGGGCGCCCAGACCTGGGGTTCAGTGGCGCCAGGCCCACTGCAGTCTCTCAGGTGGTGTTGATAACAGGGATTCGCTCCTAAGAGAATATTGGGTTGAAGATCCTAACATAAGAGGAAATTCCTAGTTTAAAATATGAAAACGTAAGTGTTCCCCACACAAGCACCAAAAAGAAAACTGAGATAAAGAATAAAATTAATAACCAATTTCTCCCCTTTTGTTTTAAGGGGTTTTCTTTGCTAGACATTTTTATGTAAAATCTTTGGGAATGCATTGCATTCAGAGAACATCAAAGAGTTTCCAAAGAAAAATCTCTATAGATATCTGGTCACCAATCCTTAAGCATATCAGAGACCATATTTTTGTAGACTTTGGTTTACAAAATCTGAAAAGTGCTATTTTCTATTTTCAAAGTACCAAAATGTCTTTTTTTTTCAATAATGCATTTTTTGTTATTTGAAATTTATATATGGGAAAATTAACTGGGAAGCATTCGTCTTGCTAGAAAAATTATAAATGTTTATACCACCTTACTAAAAGATAAGCTTTTAGAGGGTGCAGCGGTAGTTCAGTGCTAAAATTCTTGCCTGCCTTGCGAGAGACCCAGGTTCGATTCCCAGTCCATGCAACTTCTCAAAAAAAATAAAGCAAAAAAGCAAGAAACCAAACAAAAATTCAACAAATGGTACTGCAGTAACCGGGTACTCACATGGGAAAAGAATGAAATGTGACCCCCACCATACAGCATTAAAAAAACAACAACAACAAATAAGTAAAAGATAGGCTTTTAGTAGCTAGAATTCTCTCATATGACATGATTAATAAATAATAGAAACCTGTAGATTTCTGTAGAAAGAAAGCTGTTTTTATTTCAAGTGTGTTCTGTAAATATTTAAAGGTAAAAATCACCACATATGTTCAATAGTTTATTTTTGTCTATTTTATAACTGTGATAATTTGTAACTTTTAATAGGAAGAAGTATTCCCTCAAAGAGCTGTTACCATGAAAGAAAACCACTCTCTTTTATTTTGACTATTGTGCCACTGTATTTGAATCGGATATTTATGCCTCTGTAAATAGAAAAACATTCTATTTGGGGATGGGAAACCGGGACTGTCCACTCAGCAGGACCAAGTCTAACGCGGGCTCATGCGACATCACATATGCAGAGCACACACAAGACAGTGGCAGTACTATATAGCCATGTTTTGAGATACAGGATAGCTGTACTATTACCTAGTATTTTAAAACAGTATTGAAACTAGTGTCAGGACAAGTTGTCTATAAAACCCTGCAATATGTCCACATTGTAAAATGGTAAGACAGAAAGTTAAAGTAAATTTTGTTTACATATTGTGTCTATTTTTTGACTCCTAATTGAAAAAGAAAAGATTTTTTAATGATAGGAATTTATGCTGGCATGTCTCTTGCAAACATATCTAATAGGATGTATCCTAATAGATGCATAGCAGCAAAACGCAATCATTCTTTGGTAATTGTACTCATGTTAGAAGAACTCAAAACATAACATCAGCATCAATACACCATGATTCTGCCTTGTCCTCCCGATGAGAAGAGTAGGGGGAAGCAGATTTAAGAACTAAGAAACAGATAGTAAATGGCATGCAGGTCACATTGCAGTTCTGTTGGCCTAGTGTTTTTGTGCTCCATATTGTCCTGTATTTGATTCTAGCTAGAAAGACATTTTAAATATTTTTGTGATTAGAACTCAAGTTCACTTTAGCATTTATATGCAGTGGATTGTTTACTGATTCATGCATTCATGAAGTATAAAATAACTGTCACCTCCTATGGAACCCTAAGTTGCTGCATCAGGAACCCAGTGACAAATTTGTATTAACTTAACCCTCCTTCTCTTGGCCATCTTAAATACTTTTCAGTGACCTATAAGAGTTCATGATGCTCCTTTTTCTTTTAAACACTCTATGTCTTTAAGTCTGAATCTTTGAAGCACACTCAGTCATAAAGAAAAAAAAATCTTCCAAAAGAGTTTCATAGGTCATCAATGTTAGAAGGTCAATCCATAAAACTTTATAGTTAGTAAAGAAAGTTTAGAAGTTCAAATGTTGCACTTTTAATTTTGAAGATGAGTCAAGTGTCTATTTTAGATAAATCCTCCAGATTCTCATTGTATCCAGTGTATGACTCTTTTACTAATTAGTTTGTATTGAGTCCACCAAAACCCGTTTTTCCCAGAAAGTATTTCTCAGGCTGACCTCTTCATTACCGTGAAAATAAACCTATGATTGAAAAGAAAAATGCAGAGAAACTAAACACCGCTGAGAATGACTGAAAAGATCTGGAATGAAAGAATCTGTGGTTCACTTTGTCCTCCTTTTTGAGGTATTATAAGCATTATTAGTATCTTTTGACCCTTGTTGGTAAACTTTTCCTGTAGTTGATGACTGTAAGTAGTGTTGCATTAAAAATGATAAAATTAGATAAATGAACATTAGTTGAGAGCATGCCCTAAAAGGGAAGAAAGGACCCCTGATAAAAAACAGTTAGTAGAAGTTTGAAGTAGCCATTATTTCATTTACAGAACATAGTAGAAAAATGGAAATTGCATGTTTAACTTAGTGCAGTTGCAGTCAAAACTACAACCAAGAATTAATATTAAGATTTCTGTTTCCAAATGAATGTCATTGTGTCCCTTTACATATTCAACTGTCTCTGACTTTCTGGTGACACACTAAAAAAATACCCCAACGAAGTATTATAGTAAAGAAGTACAGAGCGATCTAAGCTGCTTTATCATGTCACTGAGTAAACTAGAGCCTTTATTACACTAGTAAGGAAGCCCGTAGAATACGCTGTACCCTTACATGTTACAACACCTCTAGAGAGTGAACAGTTGGCAGGAGAACCAAGTACACATTTGTTTTTGACAGGCAATAACAAACAAGCTCTTGTTTGGAGTTTAATATAGATCATGAACATTCACCTCTGCTTTTTCTATTCTTCCTCTCCTGCCTTCCTTTTTATAGTACAAAATGAAAATTCTAATGGTATCAAGTGGTGTAAGAGATAAATAAAGACCAGACTAGAAATGGAAATGTTTCTTTGAAAGGGGCCTTCACAGGCGCTAGGAAACGGAGATGCCAAGTGGAAGTTGGTTCTAGAGCAGAATATAACTTATGGTCTAGGTTCATCTCTTTGTTTTTAATTTAATCAGTAATTTGGAAGCTTTGAGGGCTGGTGAACTTAATTAACTCTGAGAAATAATGTTTCTTTAATCTGGGAGACTTCAGTTGTTAGCTTTGTTCAAGATTGTTCAATTTCTCTCCTTGTTTCTCTCAAGAGACCCCTGGTCTTCGTTTGCTGACCTTATAAAGACAGTCTTCATTTACAGAAGCATATAAAGGTTGAAGACTCACCAACTGTCAGTTTTGTTTCTCATGTAGGACCTTGTCTTTAAAGCAGCGTGCTTTGCTTTTCCCCCCTGCTTCTTCGCTGCACAGCAGCTGTGTGCTTCCTTGTGACATTTTAAAGGATATGTTCCCCATCTCCCACAAAAATACGATAAAATTATCTTATTGGACGAAAAACTCAGGGATATTTAAGAATACTTACTTATATAGCCAGAGCTTTACGGGACTATTGTTGGAGTGTTCTTCACTTAGCTTAGACACGTCTTTTCCAGGAGGCCTCTGTGAGCCCCTTCAGCCTGGATTACACACCTCCATAGCACCTGGTATATTTCTCTTTCATGCCTAAGTTATTTTTAAATCTTCTATAAGACAGAAATTGGTAAAAGATTTAGGGTCCACCCAGGCCAAATAATTTTGCTAGCTTTATCCTAAAAGGGTTCCTCATCCTAACACTTGATGAAGATGGGAAAAGATGTTTAAAATGTCTGAACCACAGTCTAATAAAGCTAGCAGACTTTATAGGCATATCTTTCTTATAGTAGTTTCTCATAGTTTCCTGTTCCGCCAGTATGACTATGGGAATTAGCCCTGTTCACTTCGGAATTTCAACCATATGTCTATCATTTCATACTTTCTGCTTAAAATTCCACTTTTCACTTGAGTTCTCTTATTACGAGGTCCTACAATATGTGCTTGCTCAACTTAGCCTTAAAGAATGAAACTCTTAAGAATTAGTTTTCCCAGAAGGACTTCATTTCCTGCGACCTGCTGACCAAAGTACTGGTTCTGAATGTCACGCTGCTGCTCTGTCTGTTCTGCCTGAAACTTGCATCTGTGCTCTCTGTGACGGTGCATCCTCTCTGCAGGACGGCATTCATCTGGCTCCTGCGACAGAAACGGAAGGTGTTTAAATACTTTGGGCACCTTTTCCTCCATTGGTCTGTAGTCTGAAATCAGATCCCCATATGTTAGAAAAATATGCAGTCCATAAGATTTTCAGTGTTACTATTAAATCTGCCCCCAGAACTGTGTCCAGCTGTTGTCCTGCTTCATATGCCCAGGCCACAGGATCTCACTCAACACACTGTGTCATTGTCATCCGCACCTGGATCGGAAACTTCTCTGAGATAGAATCTTCCTCCTAATGCCTTTGTATCCCAATAACTTAAGCACTTAAGAGAAGCTTCATAATTATTTTTAAATAAATGACTAAATGTGGAATGAATAAAGAAACCCCTGTGGGTCCAGATGCTCCAAACTTTATACTGGCCCTTTCTCATGTCACTCTCTCCAGAAAGTAACAAGTATATTTATGTGTGTATATGTACATATGTGTGTATACACAAACATACACAATTAAAAAAAAAATAGCTCTTTATGTGCTGGCTGGGTAATTTTATATACTTTATGATATATCAACACATTACCTCTTTTACATGAAAAGAACAGTAGAAAAAGTACGAATAGTATTTCATCATGTGGGAGTATATTAGAAAAATATAATATGAACAACTAAAATATAAAGATGTAGTTTCTCTAAGCCATCGGGTTGACTTAAGACTTTAAAAGCATCATCTCATTTGTGTCGTACAACCACCCTTTCAGATAGATTCTCCGTTACATCCTTAGTTCAAAGATGCCATCCATTGTAAGAGATTTCATCAATTTAATAATAGCTGTTCAGTGAGTGTGTGCTGCGAACAGGGATAGGGACTTCATTATAGTGTGCAAATGCTAATTTTTAATGTTAAACATCTAGAAAGTCATATCTTAGTAAAGTCCAAGATAACAGCATGCTGGCTGGAATGGTTCTACCTGCAAGTGGTGCAATGTGTTGAGTTCTAATTTCTGAGGAATATAAGATTTGTTGAACCTATAGAGTGACCTATAGAAACTGTCTAAACATCGTTAAACAAATTCATGAAGCTTCTGGTTAAACATGGTAATTTTAACACATTCATTTACCTCTGCTCCTTTCTAATAACCTACAAAGAATAAGGAAGGCATAAACCAGCAAGAGCAAAGAGAATGGGAGAGGAGATGACAATGAATAAGAAGTATAAATAAAGTTTTGAAAACTGGAAAACAATAAATTAGCAAGTTAGAGAATGCTGAAACCTGTAGGGTAAAGAAACATTAAGAAGCAAGCTGATGCTAATAAAGTATCTGTGGCTGAGAGAGTTCAAATAGAGTCAAGAGGCTACTCTGGAGGTCACTCTTACACAAGCTTCAGTTAAGACATTAATGCCTATCATAACTTGCCAAACCCCAACCAAAACCATTCCAGCCAATCCTGAAGAACACCTAGGTCATAATATAAAATTCTACAAAGGTTCCGTGCACTAGGGTAACTTTCCAGAAACCTACAACCTCCAGATGGGTCCCTAGACAAGTCCTGACACCTAGAGGGCCCAACCTCTCCAGAACATCAGCTAGATCCATCTCCCTACCCCATATTATTGACAACCCCTTCCAACATGGAAAAGTTAGAATGACTGTAGCCCAAACACTACTGAAGAGTGAGAGAAAGATCAAAGGTGATGGTGGAGTTATACAGAGAAGGTAGGGTTTAACGTATGCATATGATTGCTGAATCATTAAATTGATATCTCTTTTAGTCTCAGTATCTTAGAGCAGTTAGAAGTAAAAACCTAAAATTGTGGAACCCATGCCAAACTCTGAAGTCTGTTCTACAGCTAATTGTTGTGCTATGCTTTGAAATTTATTGTTCTTTTTCACACAAAAAAAATGTCTATTTTGATGTTTAAAAGGTATTTATTCTTTCCAGCCTCTTATATTCTGGAGCAGCTAGAAGGAAAAATCTGAGATGATGGTATGGTAGCCCATGACAAATTCTGGGATCTGTCCTGTAACCACTGGTTGAAGAGTGCTCTGAAAATTATTGCTTTTTCTTTCTTTGCTTTGTGTATATATTATACAATGTAAAAAGTTAAAAAAGAAAGGAAGGAAGGAAAAGAAAGAAGCTGATTGCCAGAATTCAAGAAAGACTCCAAGAAAGGAATTAGAGTATAAGTTATTTCTGAAGGAAGGGGTACAGGGCAGGACTAAAAACAAAATTTGTTGAAAATATTAACAAAAAGGATATAGACTTCCAGATTCTTTTTCCTACTTCTAATAGCCAGGAGACCAGCTCCAGAAAAAAACAGGAGTTTTATTTTTCAAAGAAGTTGAACTACACAGTTTCTGAACACCATGATACCAGGCCATCTAGGGTGACATGCCAAACAAACAAAAAGAAGAGAAAGCATTATATGAAAATCTCAGTACTTGGTGATAAGACTGCCATGCCCCACTCCCTTGCTCTGCTCCTCAAATGCTAGTGAGCAGGCAGGTGATGGAAGATTCTTTTCCATAGAAACTGGTAGGCCAAGAACCACTCCTCCAGATGCTTAGATTTGGAGTTAAGTTAATACAGTAGTGAAGGCCACCAACTAGGGAACACCCTCTTATGCACAATTTCTCATTGGGTCTCTTGTGTCTCATTCCTCATTGTAAATGGAAAATTAGAGATCACCAGTACCAAAAGAAGCTTCTATGTTACATCCTTGGTTCAAAAATTCAGTTCAGGGGGTGCAGGGGTAGTTCAGTGGTAGGATTCTCACCTGCCATGTGGGAAACCTGGGTTCAATTCCTGGTCCATGCACTCCCTACCCCACCCCACCCCCCCAAAAAAAGACAAGCAAAGCAAAACAATTCAACGAATGATGCGGTGATAACAGGTTACTCACATGGAAAAATAATGAAATGTGACCCCACCATATAGCATACAAAAAAAATTGAATTTAATACAAGCTCAGGGAGAAAAGAGACAGTAAGAGAGCAGATATAAAAAAAGCTGAGAAAAGATACTACATCTAGGAAACAAGTACTGATGCTCTCAAAAGGAGCACTCAATTGTTCTTTAACCAAAAATGTAAATTTTCCACGTAGAAATTAAAGTGCAGTAGAAAAATTGGAATATGTAGTTGAGGAAGTCTCCCAGAAAGTAGTAAAACAAAAAGATAAGGAGGTAGGAATTGGAGAAAGGGAGACATCAGACTAAGACAGGTCTCAGAGCAAACAGTTATCAGAGGAAAGAAAACTATCAAAGGAATAAAAAGAGGAAATTTCCAAGAATTGAAGCACATTAAATTTCTAGCTTAAAAAGCTCCACCAAATGTTCAGTACCAGAAAGGAAAGGAAACACAAGTCATATCCAAAGTCTTGGGAATTTGGATTGCCACAAACTTCTCAGTAGCAGAAATCATGAGATAAGAGAGTTGTGTCTTTAACTTTCTTAGGGAAAATGATTTTTTTCCAACCTAGAGTTTTGTATCCAGCCAAACTATAAAATCAAATGTGAAGATGAAATAAAGACATTTTAGATATGCAAGATCTAAAACAAATGTCCCTCCATGCATCCCTTTTTAGGAAACTACTGGTGGATATGTTCCACCAGAAACAAGGGGAAAACACGGGATCCGGGAAACCGCCAGTTCAGCACAACAGGGTGGTTGGGTAATGCTGAAGAGAAATCCCAAAATAAACATTTTTAAGCTTCTCTGTGTAAGCTGACAAGACTCATTCTTCCCAGTTTTTTACTATTTGACTGACTTTATATTTCCAGCTGAGGATAAATGATAAGACTAGTAGGTTTTATTATATTAATATACTTGGAAATTATAAAAGTAAAATGTTGTCTCAAGAAATAGTTATGTATTTGTTCTCTGTACTTCTTCATTCCAATCTAGCATTGTTTCACCATAGAAGCCATATTTTAGAATTCACTGTTAGATCAGTAATTTACAAAAAATTTTAGTAGCAGAAACCTTTTTTTTTCTCCCTCATATAAAACCTTATGTGGGAAGCCTGTCATATAAAGATGATGAGTGGAATCTGCTCTGGTCAGGTGGGGGCCTGCCCCGCCCACATACCTGCAGAGCAATTTAAAAACTGTTGCTCCAGATAAAATCGCTGGTGACCACACAGTTTATATCAGTCTGATTTCTCAGAATCATGACCTGAGTTCCCGTTAGTTTCATGAGCTCACGTGAAGAGCGTTACTGTAGCACGGTTTACACAGTGAGATTGTGTGTGTGCATTTGTGAAACACACACTGCAAAATCCCATGTAATAGGGTGCTGATCCTGCTGTTGTTGTTAATGAACTGTCCCTGCTTTGGTTTCAAATAAAGGTGGAACCTCCAATTTTTACTTTCCTGGCATTTTTAAGTTTGGAATCAGCAACTAATAATTTTTTCTCCCTTGTAAGCATGAGCCGAGGCAAACCAGCACGCTGTCTTTGTGGTGAGGGAGTCTGCGCTTCAGGGGTCCTTGCAGTGTGTCCTTTGTCCCTGTAATGCTATTCTTCCCTCTCCCCATGTCACTTCTGTAAAGTAAATCTGTTGAAAGATTTACAGGTTTAAATAGCTTTCCAGATGCTAACTTTTTGGTAAACAGAACTGAAAGATGGAGTTAAGGGATCAAAACAGATAACAGTTCTATGACAATTGGTGTTTTTATATAGTGGAGTCATTATGGGATGGCTGTCACATTGGAATTGAATCATGTGTACCATGAAAATGTAAAAGATTCAGTAGTTGAGCATGACAATTACTGTTTTATGAAAATGATTTATCATTGGTGAGTATTAAAAATGTCAAATTTATTGCTTCTATTACCTGTGTATCCTCTGTGGGGAAGGGGAGAGTCCCTAACCAAACATTTTGTGAACTAGTTAATTTTTAATATTTATTTGTAAGGCTTAGAAATATAATGAAGAAATAGCTATAAATCATGTGTGCTTTGTGCAGAAAAGAATTTAAGTTTGTCTTGTTTCCCATTCACCCGTGCCTGTTAGTTCTTCAGGTAAATAATTCAGAAAACATAGCTGATGAAATTAAAACAGGAAATAAAATTTAAAAAACTCCACCTTTTGTATTTCTACCTGTAATTTTGATAATTGAAAACTTGAGCAAGGGCATATCTTGGCAAGTAAGTTATTTTAACCTGAAGCTTGATCAAAGTACAGTTGGAAGAACACGGAATCATAGCTAAAGATCTTATATACAACCTTAGAAGCAGATACACAGATTAGCATGTCATCTCAGGGGATGTGTTTTCATTTTGAAGACCATGAAAGTGGGTGACATCTGAAAACTCACGTAGGCCCATCATCTTCATCCCACACTGTTCTCTGAGGACATTTTTTTGACACCTGTGAGAGAGCAGAGCATGGTGCTCTGCCTGTCCCTTGGCGGCAGGAGGGGTGTGAGCCCACCTGCACTGGTGGGACCCTGTAGCCTGCTGCAGCACAGCACTGGAGAGGGACTGGAGCACTAGAACATCTCCTCATTTTTTGAAGCTACTTTCAAAGCCAAAACTTTGCTTAAATATGCCCTTAAAAGGGCAAATTGTGACTGCACAACTTGACAAGAGAAGAATAATTGGAATGGCTTGAGAAAGCTGTTTATTCAGTTCTTTTTTGTCATATTCTGTTTTTTCCACCTGTGACAGCAGTTAAAATATCCATCTGTTGTTTTTATTCATTTTGTTTTAATTAAATGAGGAGCCTTTTGTTATGAATAGTTGAAGGGTACCAGTGAATTCCAGCTCCTCCCAGCTCCGTGGGGTTCGTGTGAATTTCATTCACCCCAAGACTCAAGCACTGCTCAGTCTCTGTGGCCTTATTCGATGGCTTTGCCTCCCAGCCTCGTCTTACATGGCTTTTCATGCAAGGTTCATGGCTTCCAGGCTGCCCTGATCCGGAGAGGATGAGCTTCGTTCACTTCGGGCTGCCGTCTACTGTCTCATGAGGGCAGAGTTCTTTGAGAATTTGAGACCCACTGGTCATTTGATGGAGTTGTTGCTGATAATTTTTACCTTTTGTTCTATAATTAAGCACTGTCTACAGATACTAAAGTTGAAAGTAACTTAATATTTAAGTATACTATCTAATTTGTCTCCCTTGCCCTTCTATATAATTTTTATTTTATTATTATTTTTTTTTTGCATGGGCAGGCACCGGGAATTTAAGTTTTTCGTTGGCCATTTCTAACTTATACTGGGAAGTCATTATGGACCTACAGTTAAAACTCTGCCCTAGACATTATCCCTAATATGTCATTGTTTGTTTTTTTCATGCCCCAAAGCAATGTTGATAATTCTGGTTTTCTCACTGTAGTGTGAATAAGTTTACTTCTAGTTCTGAAAGGTTTAGAATAATCATTATTTCACATGCGAAAATTCATAATGGCATTAACAATAATGAACTGTAGTGCTTGTGAAATTTGTTGAGGAGTTGGCAAGAATGGTCTTTCCCATCAATTTATAAATGCATTCACAGGCAGCAAAAGTAGTCCAGAATTTCATTACTCAGTTCTGACAGTCAAGTAATACCAGTAGTCAGAGTGTTGAGCTTCTGTCTGCTAGAAAATGTTTTGTTTTCCATTTTCAAAGATGACTGTTGACAGACAACCCATTCTCTATATGTATAGACGTAATGAAAATACCACCATGAACTCAGGACGTCATTTTTGACGTCACACAAAGTTCATCTTTGGTTTTTTGGTGTTTGCAGAACTTGGCTATGTACTGTGTCTGAAACCCATGAGCCTCATCCCCTTCATACTGGTTCTTCTTCATACTGGTTTGCTGTTTACCAGTATCATTCCCCCTTAGTCCCAAGAGTAAATGGTATCTGGCTGTAAACATTTGTTTTGGGTTGCTTTGTTTACAGTCATCTCACATCACATCACCACTTAGCTTCTGTTACTTTTTAAAAAAATGTTCCAGCAGAGCTGGAGCTTCAGGAATTACAGACAAGTTACAACCGGGAAGGGAGACATAATCACCTGCAGAAGCTTATAAAGCCACATGAGATTTGTGCATGTGACTACTCACAGTGTCTTTCACATTATTTAGGTTATAAACAATAGATTAGATTTTTTGGGGAGAAGTGATAGATAATCCCATAGACTAGTTTCTCTATTGGTCTTCATTATACACTCGTATTGAGTCATCTATTGGTAATGTAAGTAATGTTTGCTCCCTTTTTATTGAGCATTTACTATGTGCTAGGCACAATAATAAGTACATAAGTTATCCAATTTAATAAACAACTCTATGCTGTACAAACTAGTATACTCATTTTATAGAAGAAAGTAACAAAGTAACTTTCTGAAAATTCCATAGCTAATCGCTAGTGGCACCAGCTTTTACACCCAGGTCTCTTAGATAAATCCCAATTGTCTCAGATACCCTTTGTTTCTTTATAAAGATTGGAAAATGATTTTTTAACCTAGCATTCTTTGCCCAGCCAAACTTTCAGACATGTATGAGGTATGAGTGAGTATTGTAGAAAAAACTCACATGAACTTTATTTTACAGGGTTGCTTAAAGTGTGTGCTAGGTAAACAAGGGAATAATCCAAGAATTAGGAAGCCATGGGAAGAGAAATAATAGAAAGTCTTAGGATGAGAACTCTGCTGCAGGGCTAGAGAACAGTTAGTCCATACAGAGTAGGAGAGTGGAGGGTTCCAGGAGAGAGGTCTCAGGGAAAAGTGGAGGAACACATCAGAGATAAGTATTATAACTGAGATGCCAGAAGAACCCAAAGATCTGATATGGAAAAGAATATCAAAAGTATACAGAAAGGGGCAGACCACAGTGGCTCAGTGCCAGAATTCTCGCCTGCCATGCTGGAGACCTGGGTTTGATTCCTGGTGCCAGAGACCCAGGTTCAATTTCCGGTGCCTGCCCATGCAAAAAAAAAAAAAAAAAAAAAAAAATTATATAGAAGGGCAAGGGAGACAAATTAGATAGTAAGTTACTTTCAACTTTAGTATCTGTAGACAGTGCTTAATTATAGAACAAAAGGTAAAAATTATCAGCAATATAATATAAAAATAAAATTGGGAGTTGGAAAGGGGTAGGGAAATGTATTCAACAAAGTAACAATAATATCCTAGTCTTACAAACTTAAGGAATTAAGGTACACTGTCTGTAGTTACTTGAATAAGAAATAGAGGTTTAAGTATATTATCTAATATTAAAAAGTAACAAAGGGAGAAGGAAGATATGAATGAGAAAAATCCGCACGTATCATAGTAGGACATCAGCAGATAATGTCCAAAGTTGATAAGTCAAGATTTAAAGATAGGGAGGCTATCGCTAGAAGAATTCTAACTAATAATTGTTAGAACTTGTTACTCTGGAGAAGTGGAATGCAGGTTAAAAAAATAATTTTAGGAAAATGCTCCTGAACTATGGAGTTGGTCCACACTACCGTCTTCTGTTTCTTGGATGACTTAGAGGCCCTCCACCAGAGCAAAGCACTGGCCAGAACCTCAGCTTATCAGCCACTGCTCCATCATGGGTAACGCAGGGATGAATTCGCCTTCTCTCCAGGGGTTTCAAGGATGAAATCCAGCTTTCATTGATAGGACAGACCACAACAGTTTCAACATAAATGGTGAGGGAAATGTTGAGAACCATGTTACAGAGTCTAGAAAGGGAAATATGGCAAGTGTACCAACACATAATGCCATGGGACTTCAAAGGAAGTGGAGAGCACCTCAAATGGGAGGGGAAAAAGAGGCTTCATGGAAGAAGTGACATTTTGATGAGCCTTTGGAAGTCAGATTTTGGGGGGAGACTATGGGAATGGGTGCACTTTAGGCAGAAGGGAGAGGTGGAGGAGAATGCATCTAAGAAAAGCCTGGAGTGTGTACTGAGAAATGGGCCATGTAGAGAAGTACTTGGAGATCGGGCTCAAAAGGTAAGAAAGGACTGTATTGCAGTGTATGTGAGTGGAAGTTTGTCATTTACTTGGTAAAGCACACGAAAGAAATTTTGAGGATTATGTAAGTAAGAACAGAGCTATGATTTGGGAAAGTTAATCTGGAAACAAGATGGTTAGTCAAGAAGCTTTTGCAAGGTTACAAGTGGTGTAAACTAGGAAGACCATGTAAATGGAGAAAGAACAATTTAAGAGTAAATTTCAACAATTAGGAGACTTGGTCATTGATTTAAAGGGCTTTAAAAAAAAGGGAAAGCATCAAAGCTAGTTCTAATGTTTCAGCCTGATAACTGGGCAAATGGTATCAATAAAATGCTATCAATAAGAATAAGAATATAATAGTTGTTTCTATTTGTCCTAAGTAAGAGAAGCCAGCTATAACTGGTTTGAACAAAAGCAAGCAAGACAAAAATATTTTTCAAAATAGACTGTAAGCTCCCAAAATTTAAGGAATAAGCCTTAATAAGGAAGGGCAGGGACTAAAGGGACTCCCCAAACCTTAACAACAGGAATTGTAACTATCCTGCCATTAGAGTTAGTCAGCACCCCTTAGCTTCTATTTCTGTCCCACAGCGAGACTGATTGGCACAGTCTGAGCGTGTGTCTGCCCCCAGACTAATTGGCTCTGACAGGGACGACAAGGTCACCCTTTATAGATATGAGTGCAGGAAGACTAGTTTCAGGGGCATTTCCCAGAGAACAGGAACTTATTGTGAGATAGGCCACATCTAAGTGATTAAATGTATATATTTATTCCTTGAATTCCCATACTTTGTTCAATATTGGCCTTATTCTTGGACTGTGTCACTAGTTATGATGCGTTCAGAGGTTCAGTGGGTAGTGGCTCTGGGAGAGCTAGGATAATTTAGAAAAGCAAATCCCAAACCAGAATAATTGCTTTTCAATTGAATAAAAGTTATCATTCCCTTCATAATGGAAGGGAGTCAGAATGAATGACTTAGCTCTGCCATTTCTTGATCCTCAGAGGAACTAACACTGGGGGTCCAAGTTGTTCTTTGTTCCTGGTGCCAGTGACTGAGCACTTTCCCCTGGTGGAATCCAGGTGAGCCTGGCTTGAGGAAAGTGCTTGGTTCTGGGACGACATACATCCCTGCCCCATCCCTCTTTAAGTGCCACTGCTTAAGGGTAAGCACCCTTCCAGCTGGAGAGTATTCCTTTCCTAATTCCCAGCTCAGCACCTTGTACGTGGTACACATTCAGTAAATATTCATTGAGCAAATAAAATTATTCACAAATGCTCCCTCTTTTGAGGAAATTTATAAACTTTCCCTCCCCTTTTTTAACCTTCCAAGCAGACATACAATTTCATATTTAAATAATTACCATATTTAATCTGTGATGTTTCTCGAACATGAATGATATACTAGCCCTTTTAATGGAGAAAGTTTTTACAGACTTGGCAATATTGCCTTAAATTATTTTTGTTATAATTATTTAAATATGTGCAAACAATAGTCATGAACTTCTTTTTCTATAGCTCCTAAAGAACTGGACACCAAAACAGATTTGCAAATTAATGACAAAAACAATAAAATTTAAATTAACAACAAAGTATAATATAATGTGTATATTGTTTTGCTGAAACTAGCTTGCTACTTGCCATATGAATAAAATAATGCCTCCAGTAGCATAGCATATCATAAGTACCATGTGATAACTCAATTTTCCCAAATTATTGATATATATTATTCTCTATAATAATATTAACAGTTAATACGTATTGCATGCCTACTCTGTAATGGGTTAAAAAACATGGCCATAGTATTTTAGCTCTCCCCATCAAGAGATGACGTCGTCTCCTCTACCCTCTGAAGGCAGATTGCTTTGGTCAATAGCATCATGGCAGAAGTGAGGTGGTGTGAGTTTTCTTGAAGAATTCACAAACCCCTGCAGACCAAACCTATTTGAGATTCACTCATCCATAATAAGATGTTCAAGCCAATTTTCACTAATCAGAAGCTCAACAGTGTCACTCTGACTACTGGTATTATCTGACTGTCAAAACTGAGTGATGAAATTCTGGACTGCTTCTGCTGAGTGAATGCATTTATAAATTGATGGGAAAGACCATTCTTGCCAACTCCTCAACAAATTTCACCAAGCACTGCAGTTCGTTATTGTTAATGCCATTATGATTCTTTGCATGTGAAATAATGATTATTCTAAACCTTTCAGAACTAGTAGAAGTAAACTTATTCACACTACAGTGAGAAAACTAGAATTATCAACATTGCTTTGGGGCATGAAAAAATAAACAAACTGACATAGAGATAAAGTCAGAATGATTTCGGAAGCAAACAGAATAGAATCCAGTGCCAAACACCAGGAAAGGCCGAGTCCATTGGATCTGCAATGTGCACGTCACTGAGAGCAGTTTCAGTAGAGAAATGAGAACAGAAACTGGATTGTAGAGAGCAGAGGCCAAATAGAACGTGAGTGGTAATGTAGATATCTCTTAAAATTTTAATGACAAAGGGAGGAGAGAGATTAGTTTGGTGGCTAGAGAAAAATTGGTGGTACTTGGCAGGAGTCATTTAGGATGGGAGAGACTTGAGTACAAAGCTGAGGAAGAGGCATCGGGAGAGAGAAGAAAGCAGAAATATCCAAGCAGGAAAGTGAAAAGGGGGATAAACTGATGAAGAAACTTCACAGAGAAGACAGGGTTGGAGGGCACAAGCACAAAGAAAGATTTGGCCTTCAACTGAAAAGGAGGGAATCCTCATTCTTTAATATTTGGGGGAAAGAAGTAAGAGTGATTGTGGATATCGATGATTTCATAGGTAGGGACTAGAAAGTTGAAGGAAGATGGATTGAATGATCCCCAAGTCTATTCCATGATTTTTTTATTTGACCCAGAGTATCACTGAATTCAAATATAATGAGCTGCCTTAGAACTGGGCAGGTTAAGCTCTATACATAGTACAACGCATTGTAAAGTCTCATCCCTCCTTTTAAAAAATAATATGCAAAGGTCATAAATATTCAAAGATCTAAACTTCAAAAATATAAAATACTAAGTTGGAGGTGCCTATGAATCATCTTACTGAAGATGATCATTCAGATTGGTTTTCATTTTGTTTGAATTCTTCCCCATTCCATTGAAAACATGATCTCTTGCATAAAGAGAATGAGAAGCTTGATTGTGTGAATGATCATATATTTATAGGAGATTTTTTACTGCGACTTAATGCTATTTTCTAGGCAAGAAAGTAGGACTGAATATACTGAATATTCTAATATACTGACTATACTCGGTGAGCTTTATATGGTTACAATTTGGCCAAGACCTGTCTGTGCTGGAGATTCTGTGCATGTGACAGTTTTTGCCCAAGTTAAGCTCCTACTACAGCTGATTCTTAGTTTCTAATTTGCTTGATATACTAGTCTTATTGTTCACTAACAAAAAAATTGATCTGTATGTTATGTTAGTTGTGACTCAACAAAGTTTTAAAGGGTTTTCTCAATTTTAATACTTGTGCTGCTGTAATGATTAGAAACCCATTTCAATATTCTAGATATGATGCCTTTAAAATACAATGTTAGATGATCTTAACTGAGGTATGAATGTTCAGCAAACACTTTTTTTTCAGGGAAAGCAACATTAATTTGAATTTACTGGAGAAAAGAGTACTTTTATATTTTTCCTTATATTTATTCCTTAGAAATTGTTGCTTTCAATTTCAGAGGATTAGATAAATTTTTAATTAAAATTATCAGTCACACACACTTATGGTTGAGAAGAAAGTTTAAATATAGAAAAGAAAAGCCATAAAAAGTTAAGGTTCAAAATTAATCAATCACTAACTTATTTTGAATATTCACAGTATCTTTTTCTGTATATAGTTGTATACTTAAATATAAGCATATCCTTACTCATCTGCTTTGAAACTTTATTTTAATAATGAATGAATATAGTTGTTTATATATTCTAATAACTCTAATGTTTCCTCTCTTTAACACTTAAGTAACTTTTGTTACTATGCATTACATAGAAATAAATATAAATCTTCAAGTCAGTTATTTTTTAAACACTGCCTCCCCATTTTGGTATCTCTGTGATCTCTCTAAATAAAGATGGAATAAAATTTGAAAACAAGCATGCATATATATATATATATATATATGTTTTATATATATATACATAAAATGTTAGAGCCTTAGAATCTTTAGATTTAGAGCAAGTTTGTTGATCAAAGGGCTACAGTGGCTCAGCAAGCAGAGCTCTCGCCTGCCATGCCGGAGACCCGAGTTCGATTCTCAGTGCCTGCCCATGCAAAGAAAAACAATAAAAAGGAAAAAAGAAGGTTGACAGTCTTGACTCACAGTCCATGTTTAGTAAGTGTTTGATGAATGAAAAACTGAATACATGCAATTTCATTTTTGTGAAAAGGTCTGAGTTTACCTCATTAAGAATTCTCCAGTTTCCTCTGGAAAAAGTAGTACATGTTCTTTCTGGTATATTAGGAACAATTGAGTCTTAATTATAGGCTAACTACTTTTATGAGCTCCAGGCATCACCAAGGTTGAAGATAAAGAGGCTGCTCACTTCCTTTTACGTTGGGCATGAGTTTTGATATTTGATGATAACAAATTTGGATCAGTGCTGGTTTGGGCGAGGTTCAGATTAATTATATTAAATGGTACATAATTTTTTTTTCACACTCTCTCATATCCTGTTACCCAATTCTCTGAACCAGCAGCTTTGGTACAAGCGCTTTAGGCACTGATGTAATCTTGGAAATGGTAATTGGATTCCCCACTAGAACAGCTCAGTTGTTCTGAAAGGCCTCTGATAACGAAAGGATGGCATTCCTCTGTGACAGGATGCGGGGCGAGAATCCAGAGTAAAGACCGTCTGTCTGTCTCAGCAGAACTAAAACATTGTGGCCAAAGTCAGTTTTTTACTGAAGGCCATCATTTTCAGTAAGAAGAATCCCAGAGGAAAGTCATTTGATGGGGTGGGATAACAATACAGTTCATATGCTGCGTGATTAAGCACGTCTGCTGTGGTTTCTAGAGTTGCACAGATATATTAAAGCTTTTGCATCCAAGTGTATTTTGACTGGATTATGTTCACCTTAATTTCCTCTGCAGTATTTTTGCCTCAGATCCTCAGGGGGTTATCTTTTTTTCCCTCTCTGATTTCCACCATTCTCACCCCATGTCCATTCCACTTAAATGTAAGCAACCACAAAGGGCCACACTTTATAAAATGTCTCATTTCGACCTTGAGTCTAGTGTTCATTTTTCTGATAATGACTTTTGGATCCTGCAGAGATCAAGTGACGAGACCTCTAGAGGTGGCACAGAAATAGGTGGGGGCCTCTTCTGTTTGTGTTTGATTTGTTCCTTTAAACATTGTCTTCACTACAAATGTTTTTTTCATTGCTTTAGTCTCTTGGGGCCAGGAAAATGACCTGGAGGGAAAAGGAAGTCCCTTGGGAATATGCTTATATTCTTAACTAATTTAATTGGCTTATGCCTTAATTTTCATTTATGAAACTATAAAAATAGAAAGCATGTGATAAGTACAATAGTCAAGCTTTTTCCTTGGGTACATACATTCCAGAAACTAGTAATGTTTCCATATTAGGATGAGTTGTGTGCTAACATTTTTTAAGGGGAAATTTCAAACCTTAACCTATACACCTTTCATGTGAATGGCACTGTGCACTCTTGTGGATGCTGTAATAGACCCCAGGATGTAGGATCATGGTAGAGAAACCTGAAATGTATTAATTATTTTCTCACAATGAGTTCACATTATTTCTGGTTAAAAAAAGAGCAGCCACACCCTCCAGTGACAGCCGGCACCTAGCGCCTGCTGGATCTCCGTGCAAACACCCTGTCCTTCCTTTGCTGGGCAGACTGTGTGACCAGGTTCCCATGGCAGTGGCTTTGTCATGTTCACGCAGTCATCTTCAAGAATTAAGACTACTGGAATACAGTTCAACAATTTCAGGTATTTCCTTGTAGTTATTCTAATCCACTAAAAACTGAAAAGGATATCTATATGCTACATAAGAATAACCTCCAGAATGACCTCTTGGCTTCATTTGAAATCTTTCAGCCACTGAAACTTAATTTTGTTTAATTTCTGTCCCCCTTTTTTTATCAAGAAGGCTTTCTCATTCCCACAGTGCCAGGTCCAGGCTCATCCCCGGGAGTCCTGTCTGCCACTGCTGGGGAGACTCACACCCCTAGGAATCTGTGCCTTGTAGGGAGGAGGCAGGGAGTTCACCTGCCGAGTTGGCTTAGAGAGAGATGAGATTTTGTGTTTACTGGGTGACGGCCATCCTCAGAAATCACTGCTGAGGGCTGATGAAGGGGAATGAACTTAGATAGCAATAAAAGGCAGAAGTGCTAGTTTGGCAGGAGTAAATAGAGAGCCCTAATTGCTACTTTGATAATCAGGAACATTTCAGATGCCACATTTGGCCTCCCAAAGGCAGCCCTTCCCAGCTGTGACCCCTGACTAAATCATGAGTAAGAAGGTTACTTCTCATTTTCCTGCCATGGCAAAACCAGCATTAGTCATTGCCCATATGGTCACCAGCTGCCAAACTGGTGGCAGTTGGCCTTGACATCCAGAAATATGGGCTTTGGCAGTGACATGTCTATCTTCAGAAAGACACGTCCAGGTTAAGTAAGTGCTTCTAATCGTTCATACTATTTATTTGTCTCACAGAGTTCAGACCCATTTCTGTTTTTCTAGTTCCCAGTTCAGGAGATCAAATGGGACACCTCCCTTTTCTAGCCCAATGTTTAAATATGCCCAGCTAGGCATCCCTAAGAAGCACTTTAGTTGAAGACAGTGGTTCTTAAATTTTAGCTTGAATCAGAATCCTCCTGTACTCCAGGTGCTACTTCAAGAGTTTCTGATTGAGTAGGGACTACCTGGACCCCAAGAATCTGCAATCTAGCACAGTCCCAACAGGTGAAGCTGATGCTGCTGGTCCAGGGACCACACTTTGAGAACCATTGGCCACAGGAGAAAATAAGCCGAGGGTGCTTCATTTCAACACTTACAAGTATGAGCATTTATTTCCATGAAATGCTTTCTTCTATAGCAAATGCTATTTCTCACGTTTTAGTCAGCACTTATTTAGTGACTGAAATTAGGCAAAGGAGAAATTTATCAACTTTTAACTCCACACCATGGGTAAGAAGTGGAGCTGATTAGGATACAGAACCAAACCAGCGATTTGGTTTGTCTTTCTGACTCTGTCTCTCCCCTCTCTCTCCTCTGCTTCTGTCTGTGTATCAGCTCCTCTTCTTCCACTTTGTGTCATGTTCTCCACAGACGGAAACAAGGGCTTACAGCAGCTCCTAGGATCAGCTCCTCCCAGCTTTACCAATCAAGAGAAATTGTCACCCTCCTCTAGTTCTAATTCCAAAAATCTCTGGAAAAGTTTCTGAGTGGGCCAGCCAAGTCATGCAGCCACCTGTGAGGCACTGTGGCTGGCACAGCAAAGGGTTGGAGTGGCCAAGGAGCAGTTCCCCAAAAGGCCTCATTTATTCAAAGAACTAAGAAAAAGTACTAGGATTATTTTTTAAAAGTATCTTTCACATATCAAGGTTGTATGATACCTAACAGGATGTCTTACAATATCTTCTCCTTTGAGACAGAAAGGTGAAGAAATAAGTGTTTGTTCCATATCAGAACACTTAATTTCTAGAAATTGTTTTGCCATCACAAAACTATGAACATACAAGCCTTGCACTTTTATATTTCCTTTGTTTCTGGAAGTGTATATCAGATGCTCTGTAAAGTTTTATCAACCTTGTGAACTGTAAAGCACAAGTTCTATAAGAAAGTCCTTCTAGCCATCAGCTCTCTGGTTTTTGTAGAAGTGATGATGGTAACATGTGTAATTCCAGGTTAGCATTATGTCGCAAAGGATGTTTATAAAATATCAAATTTTTAAAAAGGGTATAATATTTTAAAGCATTTTTGATTCCTGAATAATGGTGCATATTAATAGCTATTTGGCATTTGGCTTCAAAATCTCTTTCCGTTTAAACTTTGATTTCATGCTAGAGTAAGTATCCTGGTAGAAAAAACAGAGATGCTGTGTCTTTTTTATAGGGTTAGAGAGTATCTGCTGTAGCTCCCAAATAAATGCTTTCTACCACTACTGCCGTCTTTTTTGTTCGGCTAAGAAAAGAAGAAAAACAGCTCTTCTTACTCAGAATCCCAGATTTTAGGTTCAAGGCCAGTTTCATAGGATATTCTACTATATAATGGGGAGTTAGCTATCTAAAGCAGAGGTCCACAAACTATGGTCACAGTTCACACATGGACTGCAGCTTGTTTTTATAAGACCTACAAGGTAAAAATGACTTTTCATTTTTAAATGATTGGGAGAAAACACAAAAGGGGTATAATATTTCATGACACATGAAAATATATGAAGTTCAAATTTCAACGTCCTTAAAGTTTTATTGGAACACAGCTAGTCATTCATTTAAATATTGTCTGTGCTGTTTTTGCATTACAGCAGCAGAACTGGGTGGTTGTCACAGACTATGTGGTCCAGAAAGCCTGAAATATTGACTCTCTGGCCCATTACAGAATAGGTTTGCTGACCTTTAATATAAATTTTTTCACCGTCCCCTGTTTTAGTTTCCTAGGTTGCTCAAGCAAATAACATAAAGTGGGCAGGATTAAACAATGAGAATTTATTCACTCAATGGTTTGAGGCTGGAAAGAAGTCCAAATCAGAGCATCGTCAAGGCATTGCTTTCTCCGCGAAAAACCAGCTGCTGCTGATCCTTGAGTCCTCTGGCACGTGGCAGCATCTGCTGGTCTCCCTTCTCTTCCAGGTTCCTTTGATTTCAGCTTCTTGCTTCAGTGGCTTTCTTTCTGTGTGTCTGAATTTCATTCTCTCCTAAAGGAGCTTAAGCCCCGCCCTGACTGGGGTGGGCCACACTTTAATGGAGGCAACCTCGCCCAGAGGTCCCGCTCCCAGTGGGCTCACACCCACAGGCAAGAATTAAGTTAAAAACTTGTTTTTCTAGGGTATATACAGCTTCAAACTATAGCTCCCCTACCACCCCACACACATACTTGTATATGTCCTCTCTCTCTTCTCCTAGCCTCCCATCCCTCTTCCTCTTCTTCACACACACACACAGTCACACACCCATTTTTAATTTGGCCATTACAGTTAAAGTTAAGTCAAATTATGAGCCTGCAGTAAATGGTGAGCAGAAATATGGTTCAATTTCCCTTTGACTTTTTGTCAGCTCTCTCCTTCCAGTCTGCTTCCCCTTTCCTCTGTCTTTATATAGCATTTCTAAGGCCATGCCTTTTCGCCACCATATTTTGTTTTTACGGTGGGGATTGTATCTTGATACATTTTTGACTCCCATGGAAAGTTCCCTGTTAGTATGTGGTCCCATTTTTAACCTATTTGCAGACACCCCCAATTATCTAAAATCACTTTCGCATGGGGCTGAGGTTAAGCTTTATTTCTCTTGGCATTTCCCAGCCACAGCAGACACTTCCTCTTTGCCTTGAAAGGACAAAACGATGTTCAGCTGTCTGGGCCCAGGCCCAGTATTTGATTTATACATTATTTAATTTCCTCCTGAAAATTGGAAGCAGGACTTTCAGGAATGGAAGTCAGTATTTTTCATTTGTTTAAGAACACTTCTAGGCCTAATATAATCATCAGAAGTAGATGTTAGCATGATTAGGGGGTGACTTGAGGTAAAGTAAATAAAATATTACTTCAAAGGAACATTATTTGACAATGGAAAAGATCTAAAATTTTTAAATAATCCTTATTAACTCTGTCATTAGGTATTTTGTGTGCAAGTATTCATTCAGGAAACTTTTCTGTGCTACATTTTAGGGCACCTGTCTTCACTCTGCCCGATGGAGGAAACCCCCTAACTATTATGGTCTAGTTGCAACTGTTGGGGGATTAGAACTTTGAGAACTTAATGTGGCCCTTGCAGTAATTTTACAGAGGATTTTTGGTTTCTGTCTGAGCTGCTACTACATTTATCTTCGCAATTAAGTTCATACACATGCCAACATGAGTGCCAAAAAAGGTTAGCAGTGAACTCAGGAAATTAAAAATTAACTCTGGAAATATCATTTTAATGTTTTACAACCATTTTTGGATAGTGTATTGTTTTTTAAACCTTCTTTGGATCATTGTTACCCTTAGGTTACAATGTGTTTCCATTTTACCACCAATGTTCTTAAAAGTCCAGTACACCTCCTGTCTCTGCTTCATCACTACCAAATTCACTTCCCAAATTCGGACAGTTTGCCCTCTCCAGCCCTCCTTTCATACACTGCAGAGGTGACCTCACCAACTGTACCTTCATCTCCAACTCCAATAACCAGCTCTTGGTCCCAGGCCTGCTGACCTTTCTGCCTCGTCTGCCAGAATCCATATCCCCTTCCTGAAATCCTCTTTTCTGGTTTTTGCATAGGCCTTTCTTAGTTTTCCTTGACTTCTTCCTCCCTTTTACAGACTTTTCTCCCTTGATTAAGCTATCTAAAGTGTTCCCAAGACTATACTTCCTGGACCTCATCTTGCCCTACATTCTTAGACTTTCCCTTCTCAGAGATATTTCCTGAGATACCTCAGAACTCAGAGGGCTGCTTGGAGCACAGTTTGAAAGCAATCACAGTCCCGTTAGACCACTTTTGAGTGTCTGAATATGTTACTGCTGAGCCACTGCTCTTGGGTATTCCTTCCTATGGAATGCCTTGCTGTCAACACCACTATCTCCACATCTTCAAGTTCCTTTAAAAGTCACCCCTAAAGAGGAGGTGCAAGCTAGTGCAGTGGTAGAATTCTCACCTGTCATACAGGAGACTCGGGTTCCATTCCAGCCCATGCACTCCCCCCCCCAAAAAAAAATTCAACAAATGGTGCTGCAATAACGGGATACTCACATGGAGAAAGAATGAAATGTGACCCCCACCATAGAAAAAAAAAAGTCATCCCTAAAGAGATCTCCTCTTTGATATTACTGAAGTCCCAATACTTGTTTTTCTCTTCCTTGACTGAGTGATGGGGGGGCAGCCTGACGAAGTGGACAGAGCAAAGGTGCTGGCGCCAGGCAGTTACAGATTATTAAATCTATGCTCTACCACTTCCCACCTGCATGATGTTGGGCAAATTTAGATAAATGCTTTAAATATAAATTCCTCCCTTTATAAATGGGAATGCTGCCTACCTAAATGGACAGGTGGATAGACTGAATAATGTATGTGAGGGCCCAGAGAACTTGGGATTTCCCACTTTCAGTAGTAATGGTAGTTAGTAGGAGCAGGAACTATCATCATTATCAAGGTCATTCTTTCCACCCTCACATTTGTTTCTCATATGTCAGTTACTTCACTTCCTAAACAGGCATTTGTATAGTTGTCGTCTTCTTCTGAATTTCAGGCTCCTTGAGGTTGTCTTTGAATTCCCCAAGAGCATAGCACGTAGGAGATTCTCCTAAATGAGTTGCATTGAATAGAACAGTCCTCATCTAAAAAGCTACCGACTTACAATGTTCTTATGACTCAGAGCTGGTAAATTTGTAGCTACATCATCATATCTTAATCAGTCATTAGCTTACTGCAAATTCATTGTTGTAATTTGTCACTTAAAGGTTGAAACCAGAATTATTGCATTTTAGAATTATTGCATTTTAATTCTTCAAAAGCTTAACAGTCCGTATATTTAGATCTAGAAAGTCTGAAGTCATTCTTATTTTTGAAAGGACCGCTTTGTATTTGATTCCTAAATACCGTCAGCAGTAAAATATTTAAAGTAACATAATAAATTAATATATATTTGAAGTTCTGACATTAAAATATATGTCTTAGCATGGGTACCTTTGATTTACATAAAGTCATAGTCAACTCCAAAGTTGTTTAGCTTAAATAACCAGCAATATTATTCTTATGTAATGTTTTTGCCTTACAAAATCTTTATTCCCTATCTCTTAAAATATTTCTGGAAAGCAAATTTTCTGCTTCTAAGAAGTATTACTGCAAAATGCACTTTGTCTGGTTATAATAACGTTTAAATTTTTGCATGTGATTTTGGGGACAGAGAGTAGATTAGGTTTTGAAGGACAAAATGGGCAAAGAATGCTTCTGTTATTGTTGGTCTAAACTTCTGTAATAGGAGGGTACAGGAGCAAGCTGACTGATGGGCCAGGCAGGAGTTGAGAGGCCTTAGGAAAACCGAATCAGTTCACATGGGGCACTTTAAAAGAGTAACAGCACCCCAAAGTTACAAAGATGGCTCCCCTGGCCAGACATACCTCAGTCAGAAAGCCCTTCTGGAGCCCCACCATGCAGCGTATAAAGTGGGGTTCCCAAAGCTTTGACCCATTGGTTCTTCACCTGCATTAAAGAGAGCTTGGGCTGAGCTCCAGAAAATATGCTCAGGGCAGTGATGGGGTCAGGGAGGGGAGGGCAGCCTGAGCTCACACTTTCAATCCTTACAGGAATTATTTGCTACCACTCAGGAATATAAGATAATGTCACAGCTGATGGCTTTATTTAACATTCCATTTAGTTTTAATCTCTACTTAATGTCTATTATTTTTATTTGATTACTAGGTATTTAGTGCAGCTGGTTTAGTGGAAGGCATGCCAAGAGCGCACTTCAAATCAATAGTAGTCAAAGTTAACCCTCCTGAACCTAGATGGGAACATGAGCACACAAGTTCAGTGGTTGAAGTTTGTGAAGTCGTTATTTTTTAGGTAAAAATATGTTACATGGCAGTAAGAGATGTGAAACAAAATAGAGCAGGGAAAAGAGGATTGTTGAAAGGGACTATGGTTAAAACAAAAGTAACACTTGAGTAAAGACCTGAGATATGTGAATCATGCAGTTAGTTATCCAAGGGGATGGCATTACAAGAAGAAGGAACAAATGCAAATGTTCATAACAGAACTGTGCTTTGTATGGTCAAGAACCGCCAGGATACCAGTGTAGCTGTAAGTGAAGAGTATGGGGTTGTTCTAGCTCCCAAATTAAGAAGCTGGGAGGAGGTGATTGGTGTCAAATACTGCTGATAGATGTAGTAAATTAAGAATTTACCATTGGATTAGTGACCTTTTCAGGAGCAATTAAGTGGAAGTGAATTGTACAAAATTGGCTGCACTAAATATCTGGTCAAATGCTTCATTTGAATGGGCTTACGTGAAAATGAGAGAAGAGGAAGTAGAAAATGGCAGATAAAGAGGAGTTATAGAATGGCAGATAGATAGGAAATAAGAGGCAGATAAAGATAACTTCCAAGCAAACTCCTCAATTTAGGGAAGAGAAAATGGAATCTACTGCCTAAATAGAAGGACTGGGCTTAGATAGAAGCAGGTGCAAATGAAGGGAAGCAGTGGATTTGGTGGTGACAGTATCTTGAAAGTTCTTTTTTGCTGTATAAACAAACTTTGTTTCCAGCACTTAAATAACCATCTACAATATCCCTACCTTATGGTCGTTTACTCTCTATCTCTAGATGTACCTCATATTTGGCCAACTTACAAATTATTCATATATTTCTTCCTTTTATATCCCTACCTTATGGTTGTTTACTCTCTGTCTCTCGATGTACCTCATATTTGGCCAACTTATAAATTATTCATATACTTCTTCCTTTTGTTGAGCAAAAACCTGTCTCCTACAGCAGTGGTCCTAGTTCTGCTTCCTGGAAGTTCACAAGATCAACAGTTCTAATTCTTCTACTTGGGAGCCTTTCAGATACTGGGGGGATTGATCTGATTTCTCTCTGTAGACCTCATTTCTTCTGTCTCTCACAGCTAACCCTTCAGTGTTTCTTCTATGATAACTTCAACCACTCTCACATCCCGTCATCCACTCTCCTAATAGGGCCCAGCCTTATTTAATCAGTTTCATTTGTTTAATCATGTCTCATATGTTCCAGCCTTTAGGATCTTTTTTATCTTTTTTATCTTAGGCTTGCTTTTTTCCAACATTTGACCAACATGCCAAGGAAGTATCTGAGGCTTTATCCCTAGGATGAGGCCCGGGACAAAGTACAGCCATTAAAGACACACATCCAAACCATCCCTCCCCCACTAATTAGCCAATTTTCACATGACCTCAGGTAAACCAACATCTATTTCAGGGCACCTGGCCAGATTAAGTGGTATGGGAGCAAAGAAAAAGGACATCTACTAGTAGATTCAAGCCTGAATGATTGAGAGGATGATATATCATTGAAAGTTGCAATTAATGAGGCAGGCAGTTTTCAGACAAAATGACACATTTAACATCAGATACCTTGGGTTGTAGGTGCCTGGAGAGATTCCTGAGTTGAAAATGAGTATTTGAAGTCATTTGCATAGGAGTGATAGTTGAAGACTTGAGTGTAGATTCATTCTTTGAAAGATAAGTAAAGACGAAAAAACAGGGGCCAAGAATAATACGTTTACATTGGAAATGTCTATGTCATGTAAGCATGTGATCTGGAATTAGAAGCTGGTCCTAGCATGTTGTCAAGTATATAAAAAGTTGATGTAGTACAACAAACCCTGTTTGCATCACCTGAATAAGTAGGACAGTCTCAATTTTCCTAGTATTTCCCTAAGCCCATAATTGCTGTTGCTAACAAAACCAGGAGCCGTGTCTGAGCTGACCTTGTGCCACTCCCGGCCTCATCAGCACTGCTTAGAGCATCAGCAGCGATGATGAGTGCCAGAAAGCAGGGGCTGAGTGGTGTCAGCGCCGCTGCTCAGGCCTGTGAGAAAAGCCGCATTGGTTTGTACTCTGCAGCCGATGTGCATGTGGCAGAACTATGACTAGAGCTGGCAGAGGCTGGAGGCCCCAGATGATGGGTTGGAGTGAAGCAAGGTGAAAAATAGGAAGAACAGAGGCAAATAAAGGAGCCAGAAAGTATTACTTCTAAGACTCATCTTTTCTAAAATTTTGAACAGGCAATGGTTGGACAAGCAAAATGCTATAATCATCCCTGTGCTCTGGTGAATAAGAGCATTTTGGCAAATTCCTTCCTCTTTGCTGAAATTCGACTATCTGTCCTGCTTGACTGTCCTTAGACTTTGATTGACATACAGATAAATCTTAAAATGAGAAAAGGAGCAAAAACTGGAAACTAAAATGTCCATCACTAGGGAACTGGTTGAATAAACTATGCAGCCGTAAAAGAAACAAGAAATAGCTCTATATATAGCTATGAAATCACTTCTAGGATAAATTGTTACGTGAAAACAGCAAGGCAGAGAAAAGTGTGAATAGTATGCTAACATTTGTCTAAGAAGGTGGCAGGAATTGATGGAAACGCTTCCCTTTATAAAAATATTCCAGCTAATAAATGAAACAGGAATAAAAGAATTATGCTAGCACCATTTTGCATACCTTAATGAAATAAAGGACCTGGACAATCACCTGTGGCCTACTGACCCATAAAAAAGAAGGGCCCCCAAAAATACATTCATTCCCTCCAGCCTCCTATGTTCTGAGCAGCTAGAAGGAAAAATCTGAGATGATGGTATGGTAGCCCATGACAGACTCTGGGATCTGTCCTGTAACTTCTTGTTGAAGAGTTGAAAACTATTGCTTTTTTCTTTCTTTGCTTTGTATATATTTTATATTATGCAATAAAATAAACTTTAAAAAAAAAGCACATGTAAGTTCCTGCTGTAGCATTGGTCAGGAGCCCACTGAAAGTGGGGTTCTCTCCTCCTAAGGGGCTCAGGCAAATGCAAAAACCACCCTTTCATGGGACACTCATGACAATTTAAAGAAAAGTTTTAAATAATATTACAAGTATACCATCAGCAAAATAAGGAATATAGGAAATTCTATAGAACATATGCTTCAGTTTCTTCAACATATAAATTGTCAAGAAAGAGAGGGAGAGAAATCCTTCGGATATGAAATATATTTTAACTAAATTCAATGTGTGGCTCTTATTTTGATCCTGGTTCAGATAAATCATTTGTGAAATACATTTGAGATAATTTGCAAAATTATACACTGATCAGGTCAGTGTAGTGTTAGGGAATGGCACAGATTAGGTGTAGATGAAACAGGGTTGGTCATAATTTGGTGGTTATCAAAGCTAGATAATAGATAAATGACAGTTCACTATAAATTATTCTCTCTACTATTGTATATGTTTGAATTTTCCATAGTTAAAAAAAAAAGGCGATTCAAGTCATAGGTGGGGGAAGAAAAGAAGTTAATATTATTCTCTCCCCAAATGTTCACATTTGATTTCAATCTGTTCTCTCTTCTCTTTCTCCTCTACCCAAGGGACAAAGAATTGGCCAAGTTTGCAAAACGGGCTGGGGCTACTGTGAAAGGCACCCCACATCACTTTTAGCCTCTCAGAATAGAAGAATAGAGCCAGAGTTCTGCCAGCCTGGAATGCTGTCCACTTCATTCAGCTATCCCTCAGCCCTGTCAGCACACATTTCCAGTTACAGGCACTTTTTTTTTTTTTTTTTTAATGGAACACTTCACGAATTTGCGTGTCATCCTTGCTTGCGCAGGGGCCATGCTAATCTCTGTATCGTTCCAATTTTAGTATATGTGCTGCGGAAACGAGCACTACAGGCAAAATTTTAATTGAACTTCAGGACTGTTTTCAAATAAAATTTCCCACAAACTTCCAAACTGAACAACTTCAAACTCTATTTTGTAATATATTAGCTATTCATGAGCATTCCCCTCCCCATTTAAAAGTTGAATTTTTATTTGCTTTCTCTTCTGACTTTCATTGAGATTATTCCAGTTGCCAAGAAAGATAATAAATTTCAGACAAAGATAGCTTCTTCTAAATTTTGACCATGACCCAAACTGAAGCCATGATTCAAAAAGAACAATTTTAATTTTTCTAATTGATACATAATGTTTTTCAAAAAAGTTGAGTAGTGGTCTGGGAAGCTTTTTAACTCTGTCCTATTTTGGATGATGCCTGTGGCTTGTTGTGCAGCCCAGAATGTTATCTAGACCCTAAAGAGCAGCCTGGTCCAAGCACACGGCAGCTAGAGATGCAGCGACCCCACTGCCGCATGCCGAGCAGATTTTCAGAAGTATGCTGGCAGGGGCAGGGCCACAGTTGTCCCCCTGGGCACAAGCTCCAGAAGTGGTACCTTTTCAACAGTAGGTTTCAAATCACCGACTCAGCATTTGAGAGGAAGCAGCAAGAAAGCAAGCAAGTTTACCTAATACAAAGAGAAGACAAAAGTGTACCTTTTTATGTCCTCTCCCCCAGTCCCTCCACCAGCCAGCGTGGGCTGTAAGTCACCTGACCCCCAGCCCTTCCGAGGAGCTTCACCTCCTCACTCGAGAAACCTACAAAAACCTACCTGGGTCCTGAGGGAGCTGCTGCACCATCCCAGTGTGATCGCACGCGTGCGCGCGCACACACACACACACACACACACACTTGACAGGAAGTGAAACTATTTCACCCTTTGTAAATCTGCCCCCTTCGTGGTACCCTTTCCCTGGCCACAATGACTACCAAGGATGGGCAGCTGGCCAACACAAGGCAATCAGAGACTTTCCACAGGAGATTTGGTTACTGGAACTGAGAAAATAGAGGCTCTTGAGTGGCTAAAGGTGTAAAATGCAAAGCATAGGGACCTCTGGTGGCTCTGCTTTCCACCATCTGGGGACCATCAGCATGCAGTGAGGGAGGAATGAGCCAGGCACACCCACAGAAGCAAGGTAAAGCTTATGGGAACCGATGCTGATAGCACTATTGGCCTTGGGTCCCGCTAGCCCAGGGAACCACGCTTCTCTCCTCACGTGCCTTTAGACTTAGTTGTGTCCTTGTACCCTTTTGAGTCTGTCCTTAGCAGTCAAACCCTAATAAACTGCGCATGTCACCAACTGATTGGAGCTGTTCGGAGGAATAAGAAAAGCTAAGGTTAGTGCAGCCCACCTCACTCAGAGCCGAGGCCTCACAGAAGTGGTGTGTGCAGCTACTTGTGGTTCCTCTTGGATTACCGTTAGCCTGGTCGTGCTTGTCATGGCAGATTAAAAATATATAGTCTTAAAGGCATTTCAGGAGTTGTATTTCTTCTTAAAGAAAACAAAAGTGCTCATTAAAAGGTTGATATAAAACCTAATAATCCTGAGGTTAACCCAAAACTTCCATGGGAAAGTTTGTAAATTGGGGGGGGGGGGTGCAGATTTAAATTCCACAAATAGTACTGACATGAGCAATTGGAGAAATAGGTTTTGACATACTTTGTTTCAGCATGTGAGTTCTCGTTTTATTACAGAATTCTCTTGTTAAAGGCATAGCTCGTCTGGTTTTTTGCCAGAGTGATAGGACCCTAACAGCTTGTTAATTTTAAAAGACACAACAAATGCTGGGCTTTGCTGCTGCTCATAGTAAATGCAGCACTTAAACTGAGTTATACACACACACACACCTGAACGTTTTTATTTCAATGAGAACAGTGTTGGGGGAGGAGGGTAGGACAGACATCTAAATAATTCAGAATTTGTGCTCGCTCCCCCACCCTTCAGTGTAACTGTAAAATGTGTAGGATTTCTTAAATACACTGAGCCAAAGGTGCTCTGGATTTCTTTCCAGTTGCCTGCCTGCTAAAATGAAGGTGCTTGCTGCCAAGGTGTGGCCTCCCAAAAAGCTGAGTGATTAGATCTCTAAATCAAAAAGTGCAGTCTCAATAGGAAATTCTTGGTACTTATTTCACTTTTCTCTTCTTTACAACATTATAGGGTGCTTTATGGGTGTATTGTATTTTTCATAATAGAGAATATTTTGACTAAGATTGCAAAACGGTTTCCCTCATGTCATCCCCTTGTGTTCAGTTGACTCATCTCTATAAAAAAATCTCTTCTGTTCAATTAGAAATGTCTGTTGGTCTGTTTCCAGTTTACATTTCTGATGGTTAGCAGTGTGAGGAAGGCTCACCTAGTTTACAAATGGTGTGAGGGGCACGGCTACTCCTGAGGTCTAGTGAACACACATTCTCAAATTCACTCAGTTTTGAAACTTTAGATTTTAAAAACTCGGTGAATAATCTACATTTAAAAATTTACCATCAGCTCTTCAAGTATACAAACTACTGCATTTCTGATGCCAACCTCTCCCACCAAGTGATAATTTAATAAATCTTTTAAATTAAACTTTTAAAATATGTTCTATTCATTATCAACCTTCTTTTTCTCACAACCCTTTCCATATGTGTGGACTATTATGGCTTTTCTCCTAGTCTCTTTGTTTTAGACTTAGCTCATAGACATTTTTCAGTCTTTCCTTACAAGGCTTTATGGCCATTTGCATTTCTGAACCAGTCACAAATTTATTCTCTTATTAAAATATTTAGAATAGATTCTGGATAACAGTAGCTAAGAACGGATGTTTCTTAGAAGAGAAAAGCATGAATATTTTGATAAAGCCTTCGTAACCTGATGCATCTTTATTCTGCACTTTGACCTGGATTAATAGTAACTATAGTGAAAATGATTGTCCTGCATGGCTTTTACAAGTCATTGGCATTTCTTTTATGTTACATCACATATACACATTTTTATTGTTAAAAGACAAGAACTGAGGGTGCACGGGTGGTTCAGTGGTAGAATGCTCATTTCTGTGCAGGAGGCCTGGGTTTGATTCCCGGACCATGCACCTCTCCCCACCCCCCAAAAAAAAGACAAGAACTGGATCTCATTGTTGGCTTTCTGAAAGACTTTGGGACCAATACTTTAATTTTTTCCCCTTTAATGGAGAAGCAGAAAATAGAGCTCAAAGTGTCTCACTCCTTATAAGACAATCCATATAATTTTTCAGATAAAGAAACAATTCCCTCAGTTTCTAAACACCTGGTGTGTAAGGTTATTGCCAAATATCAAAACCTCCATGCATTTAATTTTTCTCTAATTCACTTATGGGTTAACCAGAATTACAAATAGCATGGCATTAATAACTTCTAATCTCATTTTGGGAACTTGCGTTTTTGCATTCCATAGCTAGTGTGCTTAAATTTGCAGTCTGAGTATGTAATTACCCTAGCTTTTCATTTTTTAATAAGTAAAATAGGATATAGAGCTGTAGGTTCCTTTTCATATCAGTAAAGACCGAAATAAGCATTTAGTCGCACCCAGCAGAGCTGTTGAATTTTTCTAGGAGATGTGAGGAAGGTCTAGAAAGATCTACTATGATCAACTGCATTTTATAATTCCTGTACTCCCCAACTGTGATAATCCTAGTCAAATTTTATTCTGGTCCAAGTTATCTGAGGCAGGGAAAGTAAATATTATTATGAAGCACTCAGAATTTAAGGAGGTTTGAAATATCATTATTGTAGAGCCATGCTGCTTAACCTTTTTTGGGTTGTGGGTCCTTTTTAGGATATGATGAAAAAAAACTCTTTCTCTAGAAAAATACATATACATACAAAGGTTTTCATATTATTTCAGTGCCTTCTCAGACCCATCTAGGAATCCAGAGACCCTAGGTTAAAAGAGTTCTTATTATGTGGCTAATAAACACAAACTGGTGAAATACCACTTTGAAGTAATGTCTAGTTTATGTAACAAAGAAAACAGGTAATTTATTATTATTCTTTAAATTTAAAACTAAATAATATGTGCGCTTCTAAACAAATGTCTTATAAAGCAACAAAAACAGTCAGAGAAAACAGAGGCTACCTTACTATTGTAAAAATAAATAAGATATGGGAATATATACTGGATGTTTTCCGAATATCTTATTTGATGGCAATGGTTTTGCTTTCAGTTAATATAAATATATTTGTGTATATACTAAAGGGGATAAAAGACTATTCTTTCAAGAAGAATACTACATCAATAAAAATAATATCCATAAATAAAGTGTAAGATCAATAGTCATATTGCCTTCTCACTCCCTATTGTGTACTAATGATATACATAGTGTTTGCACACCAGGACCTTGCACGCCTTTTGCCCCTTAGCCAGCTACAAACTGTCAAGTCATTTTTTTTCTATTTAACACATGCAGCTATGAACATCACACCAAACTCTTCATAATTATTTTAGGAACGTCAAGCAAGTCTGCTGATCAGACCTGGGCCGGACTGCGGCTGTGATCAGAATGGGAAAGGAATAGAAAGGCGCTCATTAAAGTTTAAGGCTGGGTGAAAAGGTGCAAATGTCTCTAACCACCAAGTACTCTGTGCTTAAGCACGTTAAAGAGTCCAGAATCCCAAGCCAGACAAAATCCAAAGGAAGCTCCCCGGAGCGTCCCTGCAGCTGGTTTCAGAGCAGGCAGCCTTGTGTGTGTGCTTGGGGGGCGAGGTACAGGAGCTGGCACTGAAGGTGGCTGAAGAGGAAGCTTAGGGTGCAGTGATCCGGGTCTAATGCCGCTGCCCACACCCACACACCCCAGCCTCCCTTCCCAAACCCCCAGAACCCTGGCGGGGGGTAGCAGGCCCTCCGGGCTGATGGGGATGGTGAGCCAGGGCTCTGCACACTTTGTTCCATGGAAGCAGGACTTTGTTTTCTTCACTGCTGTATCCCCAGTGCCTGGCACCGTGTGAGCAGTCACTAAGGGTTTCTTGAATAAATGAAGACTTGAGGGGCCCTAATATTTCTTTGCTGTCTTGTCCCTCTCCCCCACTACAATATTATTGTTCCTGTTCTCTCCATTCCCATACCAACTGGCGTGTCCTTTTGAAAACTGAAAATACTCCTTTTTATTTTAAGTTCAGTTAAAATTAGAAATGTTTAAGATTCCCACAGATGTGGATGGTCTTAGAAACGATATGCTGGAATAGTTAAATAAAAACTCGAGATCTTTCCAGCCCCAAAGCATTGTGGAATTCTCGGTTCATTTGTAAATTTTTAAAAAGCAAACCAGTATGGGCTTCTCCATATGAATGATGATAAAAGTTTATACACTGGATACACACAAGCCCCAGCTGTATTGTCTAAGACCTTAAAATAACTTAAAATCAGCAAAATTAAACCTCCAAGTTTTTCTCCCTTCTCTAATGCCGATTAGGCTTTGAATGGTCTTCACAGAACTTTTCATTTTTTTTTTTTGACTCTGTACGATTTTATGGCATTCTAGACATAATCCCACAAAGATTATCATTAAGTTTATTTTGCTGACAACCCATGGGAATTTAGCCCAAGAACAACAGTTTTGTAATTCCTTAAATCTGAGCTCTGTCCTCCAAAATCTCGTTTCTAGCTTCACCACTTAAAAGATTTTTTGGATGAAACAGCCTTTGAGAGGACTTTGAATACTTGTTGCCTGTGTCCCCCTCCTAGCTGCTTCACTGCAGTGGGGGCCCTGCCCGCCAGCCAGCCCCGGGGTCCACCTGCCAGCGGCCCATCCTCCGGCCGCGGGGCCCTTCTCAACGCCCAAGGGGCAGCTCCTCGCAGCGGGCCTGCTCCCGGGGGCACCTCAGGGCGTGTGGGGCCAGCAGCAGGGCCCGCGCCTACCGGCCCCTGATGCCCAGATGCGGTGAAGGGGGCCGCGGGCTGGACAGGCAGGTAGCAGGAAAGCAGGCGGCCCAGTCAGATAAAGAAACAAAAAATAGGTACCCAAGCTTTTATAATATATATATATATATATTATATGCACATATATATATGACTTGTTGCAAAGGTGAAAATATCTGTTTGGAAAATGAGGAAAAGAGAAGACGCTTTAACAAAACACTTTGTTAAATACCAAGACGTTTTTAAGCGCTGCAGCCCATTTCCTTTGTGGAGTCTTTAAAGCCTTTTAGCACACCTGACCTGAGAGGAGCTGGAACACCTGTGGCCCCGCGGGCCGTCAGCTTTCTGCTCGCCAAACAGCAGGAGCGGGAAGCCCCGAGCCCGCCCCCCGCCCGGGGAGTTCGAGGGGAGCTGCCCAGGGGTCTGGGCGCGGGTCTTGGCGCGCTCTTCCCCACCTGTTCCGCGCTGGCCCTGCAGCCCCGGGGAGCTGCTGCCGGGCTTGGTCTTCGTGTGCCCGTGCAGACTCCACTGCGGTGGGGCCTGCGCTGCGAGCTTGTGCTGGTTAGACCAGGCCCGTGAATTCCGCCGTCGATCCACTTTCCTCCTCGTTTAGGGTCGCCCTATAAACGAGCTTCCTCGTCTGGTACATTTAAAATCGCTTTGTGGATTTCTGCACGTGCACGAATGCTCCCCAGGCCTGGCATGCAAGTACCAAGCGGGACAAGCTGACGGTTTCCGCGGTCTTCAGAACCTCCTTGTTACCCTCCATCTTTCACTCGGCATAGAAATCATCTCTGCGAGCTATGTAGGAACAGGGTGGCGAGGCTTATTTCGAATTTCAGCATCCCTAGCAAAAGTGAGTAGCCGTTTGTTCCCCTCACTCCAAAGGCCAGTGGAGGGCCACACCCGTCCCTCCCGGCCTGCCATGCACTCCTGAGGGTGCTTTCCTGTCGCCATTGTCACAATGCCTCTAATACACAGCGGGCAGGGACAGGTCACCCGGCCTTATCTGGAAATGGAAGTGACTGAGTTCAAATTTACTGTTAAACTTCCCAGTTTCTCCATGTGAACTGGAAAGAGCAAGGGAGGGTTACGGCCCCAGAGTGATGCCTGGCATTTTCACGTTTTCCTTCCTGTTAGTTTTTGGTAAATATTCTTTGTCTTGACTGTGACTCTCAACTCACATTGTTTTTTAGAATTATTATTGCCTGCTTAGAAATCCTGTTCGTTTTAATTTTAGTAATATGCCTGTTTCCATTCTGCTGAGCTGAGCCACCTGTTTCAACCCATCTGGTCTCCTAGGCTATGTATCAGAGGCCTCATTTTTCCCACTGTGAAGCAAGACATTGTTCTTACCCTTCACAGCATTCAGAATTGAGCACAATCTCCTCTTTGCCCTTTGGCATTTAAAAGTGAGGTAATTAGATTTCCCAGGGTCCAGTGGTCAGGAGCTTTCTCATCGTGGGAGCAGCTTCCCCATGCCCCTCACAAGTGGAGTTGTCTCACAGAATCCAGTTATTGCTATATTGTTGTTGTTCCAAAGAAACTGCTTTTTCAGGGGGCAGGTATAGCATGAGAATTCATACTCATACATCCCTGTGTTTCATTGCTGAGTTACTTTTTTCCTGCATGTGAGAAAAAAGTACTCTATTTATTCAGTGATTTTGAGCGTTTCTAAGCATTTTCATTGATAAGCTTTTCCTCTCCTACCTGTTAAGAACACATCTAAATATGCCTAAATCTTCCATAGAAAGTTCCTTCTTATGGTTTTATATTATTTCTTAGATGTCTGACAGATCTATTATTACTGCTGAAAAAAGTGGAAAGCGCATTTATGACATGTTGGTAGCAAATAAATGGGCATGATGGCCACCAAAGTGATAGCATCTTTGTCTAATCCTAACTGTCAGATCTTGGGCCCACTCTGCTAGCTTTTTACCTCTTTTCCTCATTTTCCAAACAGATATTTTCACCTTTGCAACAAGTCATATATATATATGTGCATATTCCACATATGCATATATGTAGAATAGATAGATAGATAGATAGATAGATAGATAGATAGATAGATAGATAGATAGATAGATAGATAGATAGATAGATAGATAGATTGATTATAAAATCTTGGGTACCTATTTTTTTGCCAAAACTGAATAGGAACACAGAAAACACACTCTTAATTTTATAGAGCCAGTCACAACATTTTTGCTTCTATAGCATGATGGCAAAAGCACCCGTGCTTGTAGTTGGTTAATAATTCATGTAAATGATCTTGTGGTGGAAGAGAGCAAGGTGGTGAAGGGATTAGGGGAATGCTTCCAAATCCCTTTTTGCCAAAGAAGTTAAGGAGCTCAAGTGGCCAAGGGTTTTCTTTCTAAACAGGTTAGTTTAACATTCCAGACAGTCTGTGATTCAAATTTGCCTATTTGTCTGCACATCTTCCCCGTGAGGTTCTTCAATGGACTCCTGGGAAATTCTCAGCTGCATTTCGTTCTCACGACATAGTCCCAGACCCCGTCTGGTTTTGAACGTGGTGTTCGCAGAGCAATGGGCATTTGTGGTCCCTGTGAACATGCATCTGTAGACACAAAAGCAGAGATACACACACACACCTATTTGTACGTGTCCACATGTGTGCACACAACATGCAGTGTCTCAGCTTTTCTCACAAACTTGAGAGACTGCCAACAGGAAGACCCTGGTTTAAATTGAAACCGTTCTTCTTAGTTCTGTGGTACTCATTCCCAAATAGAGAGATGTACCAGCAAGTTTATCCAGAAAGAATTCATCATTCCAAAGCTTAAAACGGAAAGGAAAATCCCTCAGCAATTAGTTGATCCCACATTTCTTTCATCACAGACTATAGATCACTATTAGCACTCTTCTTTTAAGCAAAGCTTCCATTTCAGTGTTCTAAACCAGTGTGTATATATATGTATAACTACAGTGTTTGTACATTTTCTGGAATCGTTCTCAATTCCAACACAGGTCTTTCTATAACACAGCAAAAAAGCTCCTGTCCCTTTATAATAAACGTTGATACCTGAGGAAACCTCCCTCATCTGTAATTCCAGCATAGCTGTAGTCTTGTTAGAACTTCTAATGTATATCACTTCTGAGGACACAACTAAATTCAGTGCTTCAGACTGATGGCATTGCTCGAGATAAACATATGTCACAGTGTCAAACAGTTTTGATAGTATCTTCATAACAAAAACTTAAATATAACATACAAAGTCTAGATTGTATCAGATATAAGTAAAATGCTGCAGAATATTGGCCAAATATGGGAAAGATGTACATAACATGCACGTTTGAAAGCTTGTTTGTAGTTTGGGAACTACTCAGCTGAGTTCACCAGGCACACGCTGACCATTTGCAGAGCACGTGTGATGTGCGATGGCTGCTCACGTGCTGCTGCGTGTGCCTGTCCCACAGCCTGGTCCTCCTCCTCCAGCTTCCCTACCTCTTCTCAGTCCTTAAATAAATGTCTCTGTCCTCAGTCCCCTTCTGAGTCACTCTGCTCTGGAATAAGGGAGAGCAAAGCGTAAAGATGAAGAAGGAGATGAAGCCGTTGGGTGCCGTGCAGGGCCATGGTGTGTGTTAGCCTCTCCCAGAGTGTGTGCTGCAGCCACCAGGGGCTCTCAAGATTTGCCGTTCATAGATGTCCTTCCAAAAAAAGGGAAGGGGGAGAGTTCTGTGGGAAACAGTGGGTTAAACAAAATTCCACACAGCTGCACTGTTAGACATCACAGAATCTTTAAAATTCTATTGTATATTGTGAAGAACAGAGTATATGCACCAGTCCCCTAAAGTTACTTGGTCATGGAGTACTTCTACCCCTGAACAGACACTAATATCCCAAGGGAAATGCTGGTAGGAACTGTGGGAGCCACTGAAGATTTTTGAGCAGAAAGTTGTATTTTTCTGGGGAGTGTGTAACTCATCATTTCTTGGATCTCATACCAAAGTAAGTGGCTCCAAGGGCAAACACAGCCCAGCCATCATGAAGTGGTCACCCCCAAAGCCTTCTGTGTTCAGGTCTACCTTTGTATTTGGATTAGGAGAGAAGAAGAAAGAATCCAATTAATGCTTTTTCTTTTGGAATTTTTTACTAAGAAGCCCTTTCATGAGGAAAAATTTAAAACAAGGAGCATTTAGGAGTTATGCTCTGCCAGCTGCTTGTTCATCAGCAGCGTGTGGCGTTGGGTGAGAGCTTTTGAGACAGCTAGCGTTGACTCGTGCTCACTGCTGTTGTGGCCCCTGTGACTTCTGAAAACTCTGTCACTGTTAAATTTGATGGGAGGATTACTTTTTTTAAAAAGTTCTCTGTTGTGCCAACTAAGACTAGTTCAGTGTAATCCCTGGTCCCTTTATTTCTACCTTGCTCTTTCTTTGCTTACTTTATTCTGTTTACTCAGGATGTCATTTCTTTCCATATATGCATATCTAAACTCTGTCTATCCCACTTCAGTTTATGAGACCTCCCCTGAACCAACAGTCATTTCTCTCTTCTCTCTACACCCAAAGCACTTTTTTTTTAGCCTCTCCAACAGTACTTTTAATACTATGCCACACATTGCAGCTAATTTATGTCCATCCCCTACTGGTTTGTAAATACCAGAAAAAAGACAACATGACTGCTTGCCCACTTCTGGATCTTCCACCTGACATGACGTACTTATTGCACAGAGTGGCCACTCAGTAGATGTTGACTGATGAAAAAGTGACTGGGTAATGATCAGTGCACTCCTATTTATAGTTAGCACCGTTACTGGCTATATATTACTTAGCAGATGTGTAGGGAAATAGAAGTGACAAAAGGGATTGTCGAATCGACTGGCTCTTCGGGCATCCCCTGTAAATAACAATAAACAGAGTACTGTTTATGGAACTGTGGTTGTTAGGTTCAGGTGTCAAATTGGCCAGTTGGTGGTGCTCAGTTGCTCTGTTTCTGTGGACTTAAATCATCGGCATGTGAAATGCACCTATGGCTGATTACCTCTGCAGCTGGCTAAGGGGAGTGCCTTCTGCAATCAGTGACATTTAATTTAATTAGCTAGAGGCTTAAAAGAGAAAGGTCAGAAGAGAACTCAGCAGCTCAGACCCAGACATTTGGAGATGCAGATAGGAACCGCCCCCCGGGAAAGCGGTTTGAACCAGAAGCCGGGTAAGAAGCCCAGCAGACATCTCCATGTGCCTTACCATATGACAGGGGAATCCAGATGAAAGCTAGCTGCCCTTCTGCAGAAAAACAGTACATTTGTATCTAAATAGATCCCTTTTATAAAAGCCCATCCATTTCTGGTGTACTGCTTCCCAGCAGCTTTAGCAAACTAAAACAGGAAGCAAGTGTTGAGTTCAGGCAGTTGTAGTCCCAAGGAGTTCTGTCACCTCAGGAAGTGGGAACAGCTGTCCTGTTTCCTCTCCATGGAGGAAGATGCCTTCCTATGAGGTCCTTGAGTACCATTATTCAGCTATTCTGTCTCCCTTTTCATTTTCTCTCAGAGGTTATATAGGTCTTCTCTGTCTAATCCAAAACATTTCTCAGCATTCTGGTTGAAATTCTGTCCAAGTTTTTTCTATCTCACAATTTTTAGTAGGTCCCCAAATTGGATGGAAATTATTAAGTGTTAGGCCAATACCAAATAAAGTAGGAGAATTACTCTCAAATGTTAACAGGTACTAGAGGCCCAGGTTACACATATCCAGCTTTCAGAAGGCCACTACTTCTCTAATATCACATCTCACCACCAGTGCCCCCTTTGATCTAGCCATGGAAACTGCCATGTAGGGGCAAAAAGCAATTTAGAGCATTGAGGAAAATCTGTGGCTATAGATGTAGAGGAAGGAAGGTTGATCCACAAAGAGGAATTGCTCAGGGGAACCGATCCCAGGGCAGCCTTCCTGGCCGGTGACCTGCCTGAAATAATCGTGCACTTCCCGCTACCTCATTTCTCTGTCTTGCCATGTTAGGCTGCCTGAGATTCCAGTGGTTCGAGGATTACAACCATTTCGTCCTCTCCCAATCTGATTACTGTGTAACCAGAGGGGATGCCTACCAGACTGCAGTATGCCTTTCTCAGATGCGCCTCATGTCTTAGCCACACACCATCAAACCACATGAACTGAATTCCATGAGCTATGAGAGGATCTAGGAAGCCTTCCCGCCACTTCCCCTTCTCTCCTCAACCCAATCCATCTCCCCTACCCAGACACCGCCACCTTACATTTGCTTATTTGGCCATTCCATTTGCCAAACCTCTATCAGACTTTGTACATCCCGGCATTGTACAAAATCTGGGGGCAGCGGTCACATAGCATACAGTAATTAGTATTTATCTAGCACATGGAAGGTCCTTAACAAATATTTGGAGCCATTATGCTCTAGGCCCTGTATTCTCCAAGACAAGTCTCAGCTATGAAGTGTGCAAATCATGCATTTGCACAGGGCAGTGACTTCTCTATTCTCCTTAACCTAAAGAGGGAGCCCCATAAAGGAAACATTCCCTGTTCTGTCTCAGAAAGAGAGAGAACTTCACCAACCAGCAGAAAAGTCAGTCCTCTTTGTCTCATCTAGTCATTTTTCAGTCTTTTTAGCCTTATGACAATTTCTTCAAATTCTTATATGGTAAAGAGGTACTGCTCCGATTGAAGAGAAGGTGCTGGCTCCCCTCCCTGGCCCCGTCAGCTCCCTTTACAGAGGTTGCCTTGGAACACAGTGTAACCATTGCATGACCAGTGTGCCATGTGCAGTGTTTCAAGATCTTTTTAATATGCTTATTAATTATCACATTCTTGTTTTCGAATAACTTTTTTTGCACCAGAATATGTTTTGCTTTTGCCCTAAAATTTTCCTTTTTCCCTCAACAACTTGGTAGCTATTCTCTTTTCTGAAAAAGTATTCACATGCATAACACTGTAGTTATCCTCAGCGCTCATTAATGAAGCTCATAACTAATAGTTGCTTTTCATAATTTGACAAAGCCTTCTAAATCCATGTATGCATATTTTTTAAAGCTCCCTAAATATGCTGCTAAAGCCCCTAAAAAGCTACTGAACTGCCTTGACAGCCATTAGCCCAGCATAAGCAGAGGAACTCTTTTCAGTAAGTGAACAAGCAGTGAAAATATGCTGAATGACTGGAAAAATGTGTTTTAGCTGCCCTTTCATTTACCGATATAAGGGTGCAATCAGTATCAATCACTGTTTTCCCTGCTGCCCTGACAATCACAATATCTCCTTTCATCCTGCAAGCCCTTTTCAGCACAGTAATGTGTCTTTAGAATGACACTGGCATCAGCCTGCTTCCGCTGTCTGAAGTCCAGGGAGCTTAAAAACACATGCAGGATTTGAGACTTGAACCTCCTCCCCTTCCGCTTTCCTGCCGCCAGCTCTCTGCTCCCCACTCTGCATCCACTCCACCCCCTTCCTAGGTCCTTTTCAGTTCTTCCAGCTCAGAATTCCCTTCTCTCTTATAATGCAGGGCTCCAAAATAACCCTATCTGATAGTCCCAAGATTTAAGAACTCATTAAAGAGATGCACATAAAGAAATGCTTTTCACATGTTAGTGATGGATCAAAGATTGGAAGGAATGTGGAAATTCAGGGCTTTGATGAGCTGTGCGATGAGCAGCCTAGCTCTGCATCAGAGGATCTCCTCCTCCGCCCTCAGATATTCCTTGGCTCCTACCTCATCCACCACACACACAGCCAGCCTCCGTTGCCCTCTATTAAAAGTATGAGTCTGGGGCAGTGTGATGGTGGCGTAGTGGCAGAGTTCTCGCCAGCCATGCCAGAGACCCGGGTTCGATTTCCGGAGCCTGCCCATGTGAAAAAAAAAAAAAAAAAAACTATGAGTCTGCATGTCTGTTTCACCTTTAAAAGTATAAGCTCCTTAAAAGCAATTTCCATCTCATATACCTCTTTTTAAAGCTCCTGGTTCTGAGTACTTAGCACATTGTTTTGGGAAGGATGGATGGACAGATGGACAGACAAAATGTGTCTTTGACTATTTTGTATCTTTTGAAAATCTTAAGTGGAATAATTCTTGCAGATAAATTTTAGCAGTTTGCTTATACTTGTAGAAGTTAGCACAATGAACAGTTGGAATATTCGGTTTCTAAATAGAGTAGTATTGTATTCCGTCCTTCCCAACCCTTTTTTTTCTTTTGCTATTTCAGATTATAGCCGTCTGTAGAGAAGCAGCCCTCCTGGCTCTGGAGGAGGACCTCCAGGCGCACTGCGTTATGAGAAGACACTTTACTCAAGCCTTGAGCACTGTGAAGCCCAGAATTCCCAAGTCATTGAGACGCTTCTATGATGATTATCAAGAGAAGAGTGGGTTACATACACTCTGAGAAAATATACATATTCATTATGCTAAAATATCCTTTCAAGAAAATTTGTTTCTTTTTTAAATTTTATCTTGAGAGTATCAAAAAAAATCATTGGTAGTCAGAATGTCTGAAATAGGATCACTGGAATTGAGGGGCTACCATTCTTATAAACATTTTATATCATATGGATATAATGGGAAAAAAATCTCAGGACATGAGTTTAATTCAGTTTTATCTGGAAATGTATTATACTAAGTTTTAAAAAACCAAACCTTCTTTCATTCTTGGTCCATTCATATCATTAAATGATTTCTTTATTCCAGAATCTGTTTCAGTACCTCCCTAAATGCCAAACCTATGGACATCAATTTTATACAAGAGCATAGGAAAGTTTGGAAATGGATGGATGTGTGGTGTAAAATATTCACAAATCTTTATTTTTGACAGGCAGCCAATGAAATGGCCAGATGCACCAGACAGGCTTTTGTGTCCTTGTTTCCAAAAATGTATTTGTTCTTGTAACAGTTCAGACCTATTTATTTTATCTTTACCTTTCTTAACCTGTACCTATGGCAAAGAAAAAGAATTAAGTACTGTTTCATATAGTTTAATTGTCCTTTAAAAGTATGAGAAATTGACATTGTTTTTGTTTGTTTGGCTGGTTGGTTTTTTGTTTTTTCATAAAATCCTATGAACAAGTCATGTGAATTACTCATGTTTTAACTTGTACACATTTCAGGTTACCAGTAAACTTTTTCAGTTCAAAGGTAGACCAAACTGTTCTCTGAATCATCTCGTCTTAAGTTGCATTCTAAGTATGTGCATTTATGCTCTTAGTTACTTATCTGTAGGATTTCCTGACACTTTAATACAGTATATACACTTTGAAAAAGCTGTTGCAAAGTGATTCTATGGCTTCCAGTTGAGAAGTGGGTAATGGAACGAAAGTGTAACTAAACCTGGTCACTGTAGGTCTTCAGAAATTCCCAGAAAAACAAGTCAAGTCAGACAAGAAATACCTGATTATCAAAATAATGGGCTATACAGATTTGTGGTAGCAGATATTCTGAAGTCATGCCTCAACTATTTTATCCCTTGATTATCAGAAACAGACTTGGAAAGTTTTGTCTTCTCCCCAGACAACATTGGTTTACCAATGCATAAAACTACCTAAAGGACCAAGAATGTAATTACTATTTAGAACTGTGCTGTCCAGCATAGTGGCTACTAATCACACTACCTTTGTGTTACAAATCTACAAAACCTAGAAGTTAAAACATGGAACCATGGATTCAAACTAAAATTATTCTTTGTAGTGACTGGCTGTTACACTAGTTCGGAGGATCATATTCTCGACCCTGGCTGAAGAGGATTGCAGTAGCTCAACACCGCTAAGAAAAACCATAATCCCAAAGCAGGTGGTGGACTGGGGCCCCAAGCACTCAATCGGTGGAAACATAAACTAGTACAACTTTGTAAAGCAATTAACATGTCTAGTAATTTTAAAGACCCTTTAATCAAGCAATTCTACTACAAAGTGTGCATCCCACAGCAACTCTTGCATGTGTATAAGAAATATGAATAAGAAAGCTTAGACGTAATTATTTGTAAATAGTAAACAATCTAAGTATCCATCAATAAAGGGATGGATTAATATGGAATAGTCATCCAATGAAATACTTACGGAAGTAAAAAATAATTAGAGCTACATGTAAAACAGATGAATCTCAAAAACAAAGCTGAGCAAAAAAAAAAGTTGCAGAAGAATACTTATTTATTAAAATTTACAGCATGCAAAATAATGTATGTTGTTTATAGGGATGTGTAGTGAAAGGCTACATTAATAGAAGTGAGAAGCACAAATACTGGGGATAATTTCCTCAGGAAAGAAAAGTTGGGGTGCTTTGTATCAGTAATGTTTCATATCTTAAACTGAGATGGGAATATAGGTGTTTATTATGATACAGTCTATACTTTTGTATGCCTAAATATCTCCTGATCATTTTTAAAAGATAGATCTTTAAACCAACCTTTTGTTATCCTGCAAGGCCAAAATGTATCCATAGCCATGTTCTGCACTCCAACATCAAAATCGTATCATTCAACCCAAAGCCATGGACTTCCAATGCAAGTCACAGTGCCTATATGCCTGTGTCTAGAAAATCAGAGGTATTGGGTTCTATGGAGTAAATGCAAGCTACCAAATAAGAGGTCAGACTTTTAAGACCCAAGGAAAAATGAGGGAAACTTGTTGGTGAAAGTTTTTAAGTAATGCATACCTTGCAGTATAGGAGAAAGTAAATTTGGCAGTAAAAAAATCTGTTTTCATGGAACTGTAGTCATGTAAGGAGTTGGAAGTTAAGAAACTTTTAAAGATTTTAGAGCACTGCATCTTTAGTTTATTACAAACCAATTGTTTTTTATATCTGCAGATTATTACCATTGAAAAGGCATGATATTCCTTTATTTCAAGTTCATTCTCTTTTTACAGCAGTACCAGTAAAAATCTAGTTACAAAAAAGAGCAAGTCAGGTGTCTCTAATAACAATTTACCCCACCTTGTGTCAATGTGGATTTTATTTCTAATTCTAGAGTCTCATGTTTATGGATTTAAAATATTATATGATCCTATTATTTGGATTTTTTGTAATTGAATACCCAGTATAGTTCATGGAAAATTTAAGTTTAGCAAGGAAAGAAAAATGTCCAGCTTCCTGTCTTAGGAAGACAGTTTACTTCTTGGCATCTGTTTGATCAAAAGTTTGTCTTTGGTCCACATTCTTTTGGTGTTGCAATGATATATTCATATTGAAATGTCTTTTCAGTGTTCCAAGAGATGTTAGTTTGAATAGTGTGGTTAATTTTTTTCTAGCAACAAAATTGTGAATAATGGCTTCTAACTTTTACTTCTTTGTGGCCAAGAAAATGCATTTCCAATCCTAATACTAACTGCCCTAACTTAGCCAAAAAAAAAAAAAAAAAGTTTAGTTGTGTTATTTCTAATGCACAAAACAGTTTTTAAAATAATGTTATGGTTTTCCTTTTTTGAAAAATAGTAATTGAACTTATAGACGAAACAAACTTGAGTATATGTTTAAAAATCTTAATCAGGAGAAGACAGTGGGAAATTATTTTCCTGGCCTGTTGTTATTTAAATTCCTGAATGTTAATTAGTAGAATCTTGCTTTATTTTATCATATTTTCCTGAGTCCTTCTTTAAAAGATGAGTCCACACCAAAGTACCCTTTGAAATTATGTATGGGTTGAATTAATACTACAGATGGGTCAGCATCAGAATTCAGTGCTCCAGGTTTATTTGCCTTCCTTCCTTTAGTGTTCCTTACAGCAGGCGTGTGCATGGAAAAGCTCTTTACTAAGGCCTATACCAAATGTGCTCTCACAGCCTCCATCTCCTGGGGCTTTCTTGTTGGGAACAAAGTTCACTTCAGCTAATTTTAGCAGAAAGAACAAAGTTGCAGTGTTTTAAATGGCTTACAAAATCATTGGGAAATTCTTAGAAGCCTCTTTCTGGAAGGAGTATTAAGCATCACGTTTACATGCCTGTACACACCAAAACCCCAGGAAATGAGAAGAAAGGAAAATAGAAAGGTAGAGTTCATCTGTGCTGAAATTAGGAAACAAACATATTCTCACTACAAATTTCAGAGGATACCTTTGAGGTGTACAAGATGTTTTAGACTAATTTTAATAGGATTCAGGAAGTTTAAAATAACACTCTGCTTGGGAACACATACAAGGTTATAGGAAATACCTATTTTACTTGATTTTAAGACACTATCAATTGTTAAGACTTTCTATTTCAAAACAACTTTTTGGGGAAAAATTAAATACTGTGATATTGATACTCTGGTTTCAGAAACATTAAAATATGAAAACATACGTGTCAGGTATCAGAAAATAAAACAGTATACAAAAGTGATTCTGTGACGTGGGGGCTCCTTCAGTTTCTCTCCCTCAGCACTCGTCTGACAGGGCTGATGGGACAGCAAGACGGTGAGCCCCAACCTGCCGGCAGCCCACCTGCCAGAGGCCAGACCAGGTAACCATGACTGTGAAGTCGTGATCCGCACCAGCCTGATATCTCCTGGGGTGCCTGTGGCCACACGTCACCCCCACCCCTCTTGGCGCGTTTTTTCCTTTACAACCACAAACTGTCAGAAAGAGAGTTGGAGCCATTTCTCCTTTCCTTTCTCTGGCAGATTTTGCTGGCTCCCACCCCCTGCTCTACCTTTGCTCTCTGTCAATCTGTTTCTCTCTAGCAATAAACCCCTTAAGTTTTAACTTGCTGTCTCATGTAGAACCCTTTAGCAACCCTGTGCCTAACATCACGTAATAAAATCAAATACAATTAAGTAAGAAGGGAACTGACGTAATAATACACACCCATACATTTATGGTATAAGTAATATTTTAACTGATGTGGGCTTATGAGAGATTTATGGTTGTGTATTATTACACATTTCATTAATGAACATATTGACCAGGTAAGTAGAGAGGGAAGTCACAAATATGCAACACAGATTGTCTTGAGGCAAAGAATAATCACAGATTGCTATATCCCAGTTGGATGTAGGAGGGCAACTATGCCAAAAACCTGGGGTATAAAAAAGGTTGTGGTGGAAAAGAACAAAGCACTAAGGGATAAAGTGGAAATTTTTCTGAAGAAAGAGAACATTTTAGAATACAACTATTTTACTTTATGCTGGTGGGAAACCGCAGGCAGACAAGCACCACATACTGGGCAGGATAGAAAAAACACAAGAGTCTAGAGGCTTCATAGGAAGGTCTGTCAACCTGCTGGGTCCCATTCTCAGGGAAAACTGATGCTGGTGACTCCTCCTGAGAGGAGACCTGGCCTGGTCTGGTGTGGGAAAATCTGACTGGGGTCTATAATATCTAAGTAGACCCTCCTTAAAAAAAAAAAAAAAAAAAAAAAATGCTCCACATAGGCAGGGCAAGAAACAGAA
>PVIY010003429.1:0-113384 GCA_004026745.1 Myrmecophaga tridactyla
TAAATGGCTCTGTGTAAGTGACCCTACCTTGAATGGATAAAATCGCATCTCCATGGAAACCAGTTAATCAACAGGTCCCACCCACAATTGGGTGGGTCACATCTCCATGAAACAACTTAATCCCACCTAGCAACATTGTAATAGGATTAAAGAACATGGCTTTTTGCGGGCACACAAGTGGTTCAAACTGGCACACCCATCAAACATTCATTCTTACTTCAAGATTCCAAAAAGACCTTTGATTTTTGTCTGAATTCCTTCTTTCATCCATGGAAATCATATTTCTGGGAATTAATCACTCCCATAGCTCCAGAGGGAATCCTCACTAGTCTAAGTGGATTGCCTCCCTAGTAACTAATTCAGGAATGGCTATATGAATCAATTTGTAAAAATGAAACATGATGATTAGTTTGCTGGGAGCTTCTAGGAAATGTTTAATTTCTCTGAATAGAAAGACTCATGGCAGAGACTCTATTTCTTGATGAAGTGCATTTGTTGTCTGGAACTACACAACCATGTCACTACGAAAATTACTTTGAAGCAAACATATGGAAAAGTATCAAACCATCATAATTCTGGGGATATAGCCAGTCAAAATCACAAGCTCATACTGTCTCATATCTTATACTAGTTTCAGTCAAAAAAAATGTTCATATTATTTATGTAATTTCAGTTGGAAAATCTCTATTATTGACTCTTAAATTGATTTTATAAATTCAATATGCTATTTAATACAAACTTCTCTCTAATGCTTCCAAATTATACTCATGTGCTCCCTTGTACACTGGAAGTGTCTGGGAATTTAGTCAGGTAAAGGGACATTGCGAAACCACACAATGGAACTTTATAATATTCCATTATAAAGAGCTCTAATGGAACCTGGAATGAATCAAACTCTGACAACATGGTCTTTCTAAGTCAATCCTAAATTTCACTTCCCTCCTTACTGTTTTACTTCACAATGCCTTCTCTTTCCTCTCGGTTACAGTAACAACACCTCACACTAATACTATACTTTCCTGTTACATTGTCCTTTAACTTTTCTTGCACATCTCTTTGCCATGCTGAAGGACCATTTTCTATATTAGTTTTTATCCCCAAAACACAAATTCATACTGAATAATAGTAAATTGTTGAATTAATGAAAGAGAACTATTTTCATTGCTGGCATATTTGAGTTCCTTGAAAACTCACAGTTCCACATTGCAGAGCCGGTTATGTGAAATGAATCAGTACCCAAACTGGAAAGGCAATTGTCAACTGAATGTAAAGAGGACAAATGTGCTCTTGGTAAGCAATGTGAGTGACTCATGGACTTACTGAAACACTTCCTAAGCACAGGGCAGCAATGACAATGTGGCTGGAAGAAGATCAACAGACACATCAAACAGTATATGAAAGGCTGATTTTTTAAGTAAAACTCAGTGCATACAGGGAAGTTAACAAATAGAAATGCCATTAAGCAACGTGGGCAGCTGCCAATGAAAGCACTGTGGAAGAAATTCCTAATTAGATATCCATCCTTTCACCAGCACATGTACACATGTAAGTAATATCTATCTGCTAACTCCAAGCAGATTATACAAAATGTTCAGTGTCATTATGGTCTTTAAGTGCTAGAAAGAGAATACCCCATTTGGCTTAAATTATACAGATTCAGCAGTGAACACTCATTACTTGAGTTCTGTCATTACCCTGCCATGTTATTTACTTTGAAAACAGAAATAAAAATGGCCTTTCTTTTTTCTTGTCAGAATTGTACATTTTCCATTTAGTCAATTTTGTGATAAAAAAGTAGTAAGGAGCATACGATGTATAAAGATAAGAACTTATCTATCAAGAAAGGAGAGATTTCTAGTTTTATAAAATAGGTGAGTTATTATCACCATAAGGCTTAGCTGATGGGCTTTGACAATTCAATGCTTTAGCAATTGCAGTCTCCTAGCACTCATTATGCAGTGCTCCCTTGATACTGACAAATAAACCGAGGCCCTACCCTGCCATCATTTCTAATTTGTCCTCTATGCTTCTCATATCGTTAATGAGAAACACATGGTCTAATTACCTTCTTTCAAGAGTCTCTATTTTAAAAATTTCATCCTATGAAAGTATGATTGAATATTGTAAAATACAGTTTTCATGGCACTGCCAAGTCAGTAAACTAAATCACTTATCATTGTTTATAGATTGATTGGGGGACTTATAGATGAAATACTTCTATAAAGTATCACAGAATAGCATGTATAAAAACAAATATGGGGCGGGCCACGGTGGCTCAGTGGCAGAGTTCTCGCCTTCCATGCCAGAGACATGGCTTCGATGCCTGGTGCCTGCCCATGCAAAATTAATAAATAAATAGATAGATAAATAAATATGCCTGTGGAGATTTTCATTATAGTTAGAAAGTGACTTGATAAGACATATGTAAAACCTATGTTAGGAAAAATTCAAGATGATATTAGGCTTTAAAACAACTACATATGAATAATTAATAAATACTTTTTATTTATTACTTTACTTTACTTTTATTTTTTCACTTTTGTGGGCAAGAAGCTGGCATGTTGTAAACTTTGTTTGTCTTTCCAACTTAATATCAATACAATTCAATTAATTGTGAAACATTACAAAATGATTATGAGGTATCTAAAAAATATCCATTGAAATAGATTTTAAATTATTATCAAAGGCATACTTAGTGTAATAGACATTAAGATGCATATTAAGGTTATATATTAATTGACTGTGGTACAACCACTGTAACTGAAGGGCAGATCAGAGGAACGGAATATAAAATCTTAAAACGGATTTAAGTATTTATAATATTTGTATATGATAAATGTGGCCATTCAAATGCATGGCCAAAGGTTTGTTTCCACAATAAATCATGAGATAATAGGTACAAAATACAGAAAAAGGGGCAGGAGGAGTGCAGGCATGGCCCCCGCCTTCTGCATTGGCTGCTTCATACGAAAGTTCCAGGCCCTGGAGATTAGCACTTGTTCTCAGGGCAGCCCCTGCTCCAGTGCTGGCTTCTCCATAAAACAGAATAAGGCAGTGTGATGGTGGCTCGGTGGCAGAGTTCTCAGCTGCCATGCTGGAGACCCGGGTTCAATTCCCATTGCCTGCCCATGCCAAAAAACAAAATAAAGCATTCTCTTTCTTTTGGAATGCCGAGATTCTCCTTACTTTCTTGAAAGCTCAGCTATATATTTAACATTTTTTAATCCAATATTATAAAATATTTTATATCAGATGATGGTTTTCAGGCTATCAAATCATCCAGATTACAAAAAACAAAAATGTCTCACACATTTTTCATCATACCCGAGAGGTCATAAAATAAAAAGACTTCAAGAGAGCTTCTCCTTATCTGTAACATGTCTTTGTTTAAAATCAGGATAAAAAAAAAAAACTCTAGGATTTAGCTCAGACTTTTAACATTTATTGAAAAACCATGAGTTATAGCAGTATAAAGGATTTGCAGAAATTAGAAAGAATGGAGAATGTAATATATAGGTTCAACCAATTCATGGGGTTAGGATACTAATAGAACAAACATAAATTTAATTGGTCTTTGTGCTGGTTTGAAAGGAAGCATGTCCCCTAAGAAAAGCCATGTTTTAATATAAATCCCATTTCATAAAGGTAGAATAATCTCTATTCAATACTGTATGTCTGAAATTGTGATTGGATCATCTCCCTGGTTGATGTGATTTAGTTAAGAATGGTTGTTAAATTGGATTAGGGGATGGCATGTCTCCACCCATCTGAGTGGGTCTTGATTAGTTTCTGAAGTCCTATAAAAGAGGAAACATTTTGGAGAATGAGAGATTCAGAGAGAGCAGAACGATGTAGCCATGAGATGCAGAGAGTCCATGAGCCAGCAACCTATGGAGATGAAGAAGGAAAACATCTCCCGGGGAGCTTCATGAAACAGGAAGCCAGGAGAGTAAGCTAGCAGATGATGCTGTGTTCTCCATGTGCCCTTCCAGCTGAGAGAGAAGCCCTGACTGTGTTCGCCATGTGCCTCCTCACTTGAGAGAGAAACCCTGAACTTCATCGGCCTTCTTGAACCAAGGTATCTTTCCCTGAATGCCTTTGATTGGACATTTCTATACACTTGTTGTAATTGGGACATTTTCTTGGTCTTAGAACTGTAAACTAGCAACTCATTAAATTCCCCCTTTTAAAAGCCATTCCATTTCTGTTATATTGCATTCCAGCAGCTAGCAAACTAGAACAGTCTTTCACATTTGATACACAGGTTTGACTTTACACCTACTGTTTCTTTTAAAACTAGATTAAAAAACAACCAATCATTTGGCTTATCTTCAATGTCATGTAAATCCTATATCGCAAAACAATAAAGATGATAATTTAGCCCACTATTCTAAATAAGAGCTGTTACCCTACAATTTATTTTCTTTTAATTGTGCCTATAAAGTAAACATAAGTATTTTATTTGGTTATGCTATTTAAATACTTGGGATATTAATTGAAAACACTGAATGATAAATCATTACCTGAATTCTTGAGAAAATTTTGAAACAAATTATTATTTTCTCATAGAAAATATTAGTAATAAACATTAAAATGCCACCAATTTCCATGTATAAACATATCTATATTTATCATTTTCCATTAAAAAGAGACATCCTTACCTTCTTCACTTTCGGGTTATGCCTGGATGAGTCAGAGTGATTAAATGATTTGCCCGAGGTAACTGGTTCATTCATATTTGAACCTTGTTCTTGTAAAAGTCTCAAAACTCATGAGTCTCAAAACTCATGTTCTTGTAACTTCAAATACATAGTGATTAAAACATATTCCAGAGAATCCAAGAGGAACACATACAGTAAGGCACATTGTCCAAACGCTAAACAATTGTCTAAACACTTTAGCAGTCTTTTAAATACTCCTTGACTTAAACATGAAGTTAAAAATTTATGGATTAAAAAAAACAAACTATGGATTCATTTTGACATTCTCTGATATGTATTTGACTTTTACCTAAATGAAGCATATTTTCTTTTGTTTCCTGATTCCCTCTATTTGCAATTTCAATATACATATATAATACACGTTATTCCAGAAAATATGAGTATCATAATGATATGCTTAACTCTAAAAGTCTAGTTTTTTTTAAAGCAGTACCCCCAAATAGCAATATTTTATATTCTGCTGGTTTTAGAATGCCAGCATTTCAACAAGCATTTGCACTTGTATTTCTCCAATATTGTCAGCTGTCATCATTAAGAGTTTTACCGAACTTGAATTTTTAAATTATAGCATTTCTAATTAGTATCTTTTTAACAGGAAATATAAAATAATTGCTATGAATATGAAAGGTGAAAGATTACATTAATAGATAGTAGCAGTTTTTCAAAAGGGACATATGAAGCAGTAAATTATTGGATTATTTTTATTGTAGTCTTATACAAATCCTGATCATTTTCAATACACACTGTTAAAATATTCAAAGAAATTAATATGCTAACCATATACTATATCTAAAGCAGTAAGGAAGAATAAAATAAATTGAAGAGAAAATTAGATTGAAACATTTTCAAGTAATTTAAGAATGGATGAACATAGGTAAGTGGTTTGGGGTATTAAAAAGTAGTGGATTTTATGGGTATACAAGGCATGCTATTTTTATCCTATGGGAAATACACATCCAGTTTGTTTCCTTTATAGTGTTCTTTTATGTTTTTTCTTTTTCCATATTTAATCATCATTATTGCCTCAGTACAGCATGCACTTTATATACATGCTTCTTAAACTTCATTTTCAATTTTTCAGCCATTCAAAAACACAATATATTACCATCTTTAGAATACAAAGAACAAAAGTAGTTTACCAGTAGTTAGTCACCAGTAATTCTACATATTTTCCTTTTATTGTTTTCCATTGGAACTTAAATTCCATTGACATTGCCCTGTAAGAACAGAGCTGCCTGGAATGGGAGGCAATGAAAGAAAATGGTCCTGGAGTTACAGGGGATATTTTGAAGCTAGACATAAGGACTTCCTTCTACTAGAGTGTGCACTTTCAAATAAGTGCTAAGGGAAGAAATTATCCTCCCTAATTTCATCCTGAAAATTGTCTGTTAATAAGCTAAATAGATAATGTCCATTCACCTGAGAAGGAAACTCTTTTTTTCACAACCTTGTATAAGGAATGATGAAGCAGAGGGAATGGAAAGTGACAGAAGGGCAACTGCTTTTGAGATACCTGGGTTAATGGGTACTAACTTGGGCAAACATTTCATAACTAAAGCTGTGACTCTCTAGCTTCTATCATAAATGGATAAGGGTGTAAAGCAGCCTTCTATTGAAGAGCTAGATGGATTGAAGAAAAATATTTATGGAAAAGGGTCAGATAAACAGCAAAGCAATGTCACTACCAAAAAAGCACTAAGTGCTTTCAGCCTTTCTGAACTACAGATCAGATTTTAAACTCTAAACTCTACAAGTTTAGATCAAATCATGGGCAAATGCAAAGGAAAGGCATGATTCAAATACAACAACTAGATGGAACTGCAAGAAAATAATCACTTCTCTAAAATATAACTCAAGAGTGTAGCCACTTGAACCTTCTTCATCTTAGAATCACCCAAAGAAATTGCACTAGTCAACAAACAGAAAACAGTGGAGGTGAAGCCAACACAACCATCTAACCAGAAGAAGAGACATGTAAACACACAAGAAGGTTAATGAGCTGCACCTAGCACTGGTTATTCACTGATTAGGACTAGCCTGAATAAATACAGATGGCAGACATCCAGGAAATGATCTTTCTCCATTCATGCTTCTTTCAAAATTCTGAATTTGAAAACACTAAGGTCAGTTTGTCCATTTATAGTGTCTTGGGTTAGTGGTGATGAAAATTCTAAGATGAAGACTGAGGAGTCCCCTAGAGACACAAGGGAATAGGAAAGAAATCCAGGATGCACAAACTAGGTCACTACAAGATAAAATGTTGGCTTCTGCTCCCAGGGATGGATCTGGTTCTGGCATCATGGAATCAACAATTCCATCCTCACCAAAAGGGGGAAAAGAAGTATAACTAAAAGTATCAGTGGCAGACAGAGTTCAAATAGACTTGAGTTGCTTCTCTGGAGGTTGCTCTTACACAAGCCTCAGTTGGACATTGCTATCTATCATAAGTTGCCAACCCCCAACCACGACCATTCCAACCAATCCTAAAGAACACCTAGAGCAATATAAAAGATTCCACAAGGATTCCATGCACTAGAGTAATTTTCCAGAAGCCTACAATCTCCAGATGGGTCCCTGGACCAGATAAGTCCTGAAACCTAGAGGGCCCAGCCTCTCCTGAACATCAGATAGTTTACTCCCCCTATCCCATATTAGGGACAGCCCCTTCCAACATGAAAAGTTAGAAAGGCTCACCTCTAAAGAAAGGGATAGAAAGATCAAAAATGACGGTGGAGTTATGCAGAGAAGATAGGATTTAACAAATAATATGAATGCTGAGTCATTAAATTGGTATCTCTTTTAGTGTCCAGAATCTTAGAGCAGCTAGAAATAAAAACTTAAAATTGTGGAATTGTAACCCATGTCAAACTCTGAAATCTGTTCTACAACTAAATTGTGGTGCTGTGCTTTGAAATGTATTGCTTTTTTGTATACATGTTATTTTTCACAAAAAAGAAAAATATATACATATTCCCTCTAGCCACCTATATTATGGAGCAGCTAGAAGGAAAAATCTGAGAGGATCGTATGGTAGCCCACGACAAACTCTTGGATCTGTCCTGTAACTACTTGTTGAAGAGTGCTTTGAAAACTATTGCTTTTTATATTTCTTCGCTTTATATATATGTTATACTATACAATAAAAAAGTTAAAAAAAATCCAATGGGGTGGAAATGTTTTGGGAACGGATCATGGTGATGGTAGCACAATATTGGGAACACTGTTAACAGCAATGAAATGTATATCTGAACATGATGAAAGGGGGGAAATATTAGATTGTTTTTGTGGTAACAGAATAAAAAGGTTTTAAAATTCCATGGACCAGGGTGGGCCACAGAGTTCTTGCCTGCCATGCTGAAGACCTGGGTTCAATTCCCTGTGCCTGCCCATATTAAAAAAAAGAAGAAAGAAAAAATCCGTGGAGCTGCACTGTGCAGTAAACCTTAACTAAAACTATGGACTTTAATTAATAGTACAATAATTAAAACATGCTGTCATCAGCTGTAACAAATGTTCTATGCAAGGTGTTGGTGGTGGGGTGGTATACGGGCAGCCTGTATTTTAGGCTTGATTGTACCATAAACCCACAACTTCTCTGGTAAACAAAAAGAAAAAAATTTTTTTTTGAGAATGAAATTTTGAAAAAGAAATTGTTGGCTTCTAAGCCAGAAGTCATGCTAATACTGCCTCCTCCTGGAGTCCAGGTTCCACTGGACCCTGCTAGGCTACCACCATAGACCCTCAAAAAAAGACTCAGTGGATGAACTCAAGTCCATCTCCTGAAGGAATTTCTCCCAAAACTGCAGCCCCCAGCAGAGGTTCACATGGTTCTACTGAGGGCCCAAGATCATCCTCAGACATCTCCAGGAGCTGATGGACAGTGGCTGAGACACAACTTTGACACAAAGGACCAGATTGTGGAAATGCTGGTAGAAGCAATTCCAGGCTATGCTGTTAGAGGAACTCAGAGCTCAGGTATAGAGACATTAGACTTGGGGTCAGACTCCGTGGCTAAGTGTCCCTGCTTGCTTCTTGCCAAACTCCATACAAGAAGTAAAGCAAAGGTTCTCTTTGGTGCCAGATTCATCTGCAGCTGCAAGAAATCCGAACCTCAGTTTTTATCAAGCTTGTCTTGGGTTATAGTGAGAACCAATCAAAACTCATATCTGGACCTCTATTCGGCTGAGACAGCTTGATTTCCTGGGACGGTGAACTTCGGGGCAAACAACCTAGTGCTGCAGGCACATTCAAGAACTTGTTTTGCTCTACATCTTGTTCTCTTTTCATGATATGATTTAATGCATTGCTTTTATATATCCGAAGTGGTACCCAGCTTTAACTTTCAGAATTCTTGATTTTCACTGTGATAACATGAATAGAAATATTTGCAAACCCACCAGAAATTAATTGGGATGCCCTCAAAATAGTAAAGTTTGGTCCTTAAAACAAACAAAAAGTTAGTGCCTCTAGATCCATTGTCCTGTTTCAAACCTCTAGATCTTTATATTTTACCGAGAAATTCGATGTATTAAACATTTTTCAAATGACAAATAGAATATATATTTTTACATATTAAGTTATACTTTAGTTTTATTTGTTATAATGGTTGACAGATTAATTTTAATTTTCTTCAAGTAATATGATATTTCCTATTGCCTAGCAATACATCATCCTTTCTAGTGATTTTTTATCAAATGGAGAACTTCTACAGAATGTCAAAGGTGATGGCTGTCTGCAGAGTATGGGGCCCTCTGTGATACTGAAATATTCCATTTCTTTTCAGGCAATTCCTACAAATGTACATGACAACTGCTTTCATGCAGGTGAACAATGGAATAACACTATAATCCCAGCTCTGAAAGAAAAATTTCCTATAGGGAAAAGTTACCTCAATTATTTTTTAATAAAGTAAAAATTAAAGGAAATTGTAATGCTAATAGAATGGCCATTTCTCACACACTGTAATTTTCTGCACTATACAACATTCTAAAAATTAAAATAAAATAGACAAGCAATTCTGTTCCATATATCCTTATAATCCTCTCAACTCCAAAATAAAGACTTTTCCTGTTGAATTTTGTTGTAGAAGAGTAATTCAATTTCCTTCCAAATTGATAACATTAGGGGGAAAAATAGATCACAACAGTGTACCTTATTTTCCATGTATTTTTTCCTTTTGAACAAAAGTCATTCAAATCATTGCGATATGCTACCTGGGAATATTGAAATAATAAATTCAAAGTCAACCAACATTTGTCTAAATCTAAAATATAGTCTCTTTTCTAATTATCTCAAAATTATGTGAAACAGAAAAGGCAAATATTTGGCAAATGAGACCCAACATGTCTGAGAGAATGACATCCATGAGCAGAATTAGATTTTAGTAAAACTGGACTTTTCCCCCTTTATTCTACTACACCACTTAATTGTCCCACTTCAATGTGAGGTTAAGCTATCATTAAAAGGGCATGTTTATAGTTTATCCCATGATATTCTGTTAACTTTATTTAAACTCATTACTTTGGATGTCTGAAATTAGAAGTAAAATGGGATGCCTTTAGTTTGCCAGGGCTACTGTTCGGGTTTCATGGCTGCTAAAGCAAAGACCATGAAATGGATTAGCTTAACAATGGGAATTTATTAGCTCGTGGTTCTGAGGCTAGGAGAAGTTCAATATTAAGAGTCAGAAAGGCAATGACTTAATACTGAAAAATGTGATATTCTGGGACTGGCTTCTGGGTTCCTTGGCCCTTGGCTTTTCTCTCTCACAGCAACGCACAGGGCATTCTTTTCCAGATTGGTTGATTTCCATCTTCTGGATGCTTCCTACTGGGCCTTCAGCAATAGGATTAAGACCTATTCTGATTCACTTGGGCCATACTTTAACTGAAGTAACGTCATCAAGCATTTATATTTGCAATGGGTTTACATGTGCAGGAATGGATCAAGATTAAGAACATGTTTTTCTGGGGTCCATAACTCCAAGCTACTGCAGCTGCTATGACAAATACCACACAATGAGTTCGCTCGAATGACAGGAATTTGTAGTTTCACAGTTTTAGTGGCTAGAAGTCTAACATAAAGGTATTACCCAGTCGTGCTCTCTGCCAGAGTGTGTAGTGCTCTAGAGATGGCTTGCTTACAGTCCTTTTGGTTCCTTGGCTGCTTAGATGCATCTTGGACTCCATCAAACAGTAATCCCTCCCTCTCTGGTTTTTCCTCTGGTTTCTACCACTGTTTCCAATTTATTTTGCATATGATAACTCCAGTCATATGGATTAAGTCTCACATTAATTCATTTTGGTTATATCTAAATAAGATCTTCAATAATCCTATTCATGATTGAGTCTATGCCCATAAGTTGGTGGTTTAAGACTTGAATGTGTCCTTTTGTAGGGTACATAATTCAATTTCCAACAAGGGGTTTAAAAGATTTCAACATTCAAAATATCTCTCAGTACCCTATATTTCACTGAGCAGTATCCTAATTATCTCAGTGAGTTAAATAGCTTTTGCTTTTATTAAAAAAATTGAAGTTGATTATAGTTAAGGAATGACAAAGAGTTCTGTCCAATGACTGCAAGTTCAAAATCTATATTGATAAAGTAAAGAAAATTGAGCATCTTCTGTCTGTATAAGCATCATACCAATAATACAAGGGCACAACTTTAAAAAGTATACATACTGCAAAATTCATATTTAGATATTTGCTATATAACAGATACAAGTGAAAACTAAAAAGATTTAGGTACAGTTAAATACACTCAGTCTTTCCCACATGTATACATTTTACCTACTCTTAAAGACCCCCTTTGAATACACACATTTGCTCAAAGTCAACTTCTATTACTCAACTAAAAGAAAGTTAACCCTTCTCTAAGGCCTTAAATTAATTTACTTTAATTTCTTTCATGTCACCACAACATTTTTAACTTTGATTATTGTTATTAATGAAACACTATGCATCCAAAATAAGATTGTAAGCTGTTTTAAATCAGAATCATTTTTATTAATATTTGTATTCAAGAGAATACATTTAATACATGAGAGGAATGTATAAATACAATATTCATAGATAGGTAGGATAGATAGCTATAGATAGCTAGCTAGCTAGACAGAGCTAGCTGGATAAAATGATGGAATAAAAGTAATTGTTAATACAAGTTAAGTAAAAAAGTTCATGAGAGGAAAACATATGAATTCTCCTTTGACTGAGTTAATCTGCTGACAGACAATATCACTTAAAGAAGCATAAATTTCTTAGTTCCAGACTTTTATCTTTTTAAAAAATCCCAATTTAGCTGTGCAAATTAATACATATTTTTCAAAGAAGAGTTAGAGAAGAAAAAACAATATGGCATAAGTACAATGTCAATATAAGTGGGAAATAAATAGTAATATAGACAAGAAAACTCATTAAAATACTCTCAATATCTTTTCCATTTCTTGGGTTCAAGATATTAATAGCTAGCAGGAAAATACATAGTTGATAAAAATAATTAAGTTTTAAGTATATATTTATACTTGATAAGGGTATTTTAATATAATTACTTGGATAGAAATCCTAAAACATGCAAGAATCATCATCACCAATTTGGAAATAAAAGAAATGGCATTTAAACAAAAGGATGTTTCAAATTGTCAGGAATAGAAATGATGTAATAAAAATATTTCATTATATAATTTTTCTTTCCTTATATACTGATTGTGAGAACTGTAATAAATGATAGATTATATTGACTTAATTGAATTCTTCTGTGTTGGATTATACATACCTGCATTTTTTAATGTTAAAGAAATGAATATTTACTCATTTATATATTCTTCACTTTGTGAGCTCCCATCTCTACTCGACATTATATTCAAAGGATGTTCATATCTTTCAGTGTAAGAGTAATAATAATTGTTATTGCTATGAGATTTAGCACAATTAACAGGAGAGAAAATGAGTCAACAGAAATTTAAAAGTGATATATCTTAGATGATCAACTTGCAAATTAAAAAAATAATGAAAAAATTTTGTTTAAATAAATCATTTCCCAAAAAGGATTAACTTCTCTGGTCAGAAACTTAGTCTTCAATCTACCACAAACTTATTGTAGTTAAACAATCTAACACTAGTTAACCAAATCAATTCCAACATTTTTGAGCAAATAACCAAGGAAACCTGCTAGAAACCTTGCTAAATATGAAAATTCTGAAACTAATAATATTTGAAACAATTATTTTCATAGGAAATGCACTCTTTAAAATAAGCCATTTCCTAATTCTCAGTCTATTTTAGGCTCAGCACATTGCAGTGGTGTGGAAGTAATAGAATACTATGCAAATCGGCAGGGCAGAACCCGCTGGGGATAATAAGCTATGAAGAGAACATAATTAGAAAGTTCGCATTTCAAGAATGATGACATTTAGAGCCCCTGAGTCTGCATATACTACGTTTGATGCATTTACTAAAATGTAAAGTATTAATTTTAAAAGCTTATATCTGTAAGTGGAATTGTACTGACAAATAACTCACACCTTTCAATAATGAAGAGATCACTTTATCCCCGATGAAAAGAAAAGTCATGATGAAAGAGCAATGAACAGGTTCTACAGGTTCACCTTTCATTGTCATCAGAATCTCATCCCTGTCTTATATTATTCTTCAATTCATGTCAAGTCCACATCGCCACACTTCCCAATTAACTTTATCCTTGATTTGACCACTATAGACACCAATTTCTAAACTACAGAAATCACCAATTTCAAGAAATGAACTCAAATCACTGCTAGACATACCAGCAAATATTAATGACCAATGTTCAGAACATTTGAATGCCAGTAACACCCTTCAAGGGATCCAAAAGGTTAAGGACTGAATAAAGGTAGAAAGGGAACCACACTTTTCCCTTTAGCAATAGACAGTGCAGATAATTTATAATGATGGACAATTGTGCTACTGGATTCTAAGTATACTCAGAAACATAAGTTCAGATGCTTGAGAAATCAGCCCTATTTCAAAAGCACTAAATTAACTTAAGAAATACAGTGTTAATATATTTTTTATGGAAGGCAGAACCTCTATTACTCTTAAAAAGTTTTTACATTATCAACTTGAATTTATCCTTTAAATAACTATCTTTTACAGCGCTTTTATTCATTTGTATTATTTCACAAGATAATCATTATTCATATTGAGATCTGTTAGAAAAGTGTAAAAATAAATATTTATCAAAATTAGCTTGAACGAAATTATTGATTTATAAATTAATAAATATTACTTGATGAAGCTAATTTCTCATCCACTCCTAATGGATGTTAAATGCATGTACTACAGCTGACCAAATTACAGCTCTCATATTTATAATTTAGTCAGTATGTAAAATAGTCACTAGGCTTTAAAATATGATTATTGACATGTAGTTTCAGTTCTGACACTTAAAAACATGGAAGTTGTCACACCTATTGTTATGTCAAGAAAACAGCTGAACAAATAGAAAATCATTGAGTTTCCTGAGACCCATCAGAGAATTGAGGTCACAGGGAAACCACCATCCTGACTCTGGAGAGACAGCTGAGATCAATTTACTTGAAACTGAAGCCTCTGGAATGACATACTGGTAGGAACACTTAGAAGGGGATTTTGCGAAGTTGTTGGAGGCTGAGTGTGGGCCAACTTGAAGGTGGGAAATTCCTGGGGGCCTGGACTCCCACAGATACATGTGCTTTACTTTCAGGAATCCCAGCAGATTATCCCAGAAAAAATCCCATAAAAACACCCTCTCGGTTTGGGCAGATGGGGAAATGTAACCATTTTGAAATACTCCCAGGGCATTCTTCATCATAAAAACCAGCACTCTAAAGGAAGCTACTTGACCAGAGCTCTGTCTGTCCTGGGGCATTGGCAAATATCCAACTCAGCCACTCTAGCCTTTCTGATTCCCTTAATTTACAGAAACTAAGAAACACCTCAGAAAGATTCAAGACCAGTGAAAGACTGAGATTTTAATCATAAGATTATGGATTTGCTTCCCACATACCCCACCACTATGCACTTTAAAGGATCCCCAATATATTAGCAGTGGTGACTTGGTGTACAACTGAAAGAACTGCAAGGCACACATCTATTTAAGGAATTCTTAGGTAAACCAACAGACAAAAAGGGATAAAAGAAAAGACACTAAGGAAAGCTGACATCTCCGGCATTTATAGCTACAACAAACATTAAGCACATTTGAGATGCTAGTTGCTACAAGGTGTGTCATGGAAGTATAGTTTCAGGTACCACAAAGACTTACCCCCAATGACTGCTTTATTACTTACACAACACACAGAATCCAAAATCACTGGGGAAGAGATCACATCGTGGCTGTACTGGAAGGACAATTGTTCAGGTCAGCGTCAGTGCATCACAGCTGCACATGCTCTGCTTTGCCCTGGAGAGGAGAGGTAAGTTGTGCAGTCCAAGGGCAGGGTATTTATAAACCCCAGCAGGAAGGGTCCCTGCCACTGAAAATTCCTGCCCTGAGAAGCAGCTGGAGCTACGTATTCCCAGTTTCAGAGTTTAAGGTTTGGTCAGGCTGTTCCATTAGACCTCAGAATAGAACCATACTGAAACATCTGCACACAAAGAAAAGGAGGGATGTTGGCAAGGACTGGAAGATGACCATTAGGTGTGTCCGTTTCTTCTCTAGCAGCATATTTACCTGTTCCAATGTTCTGTTCCAATGATCCAATAATCATGTCCAGGTTTTAACAAAAATTACAAGGCATCTAAAAGGCAGGAAAAAACACCATCTGAGGGGACAATATAAGGATCAGAACTGGACTTGGATGTGACATCAGTTTTTGATTTACCAGTTAGAGAATATAAAATAACTATGATAAATACATTAAGGGCTGTAAGAAAACTAGAAAACATGTAAGAACCTGTGGGTAATATAAACAGAGATGGACACTCTAGGAAAGAATGAAAAGGTAATGCTAGAAATAAAAAACACTGTAACAGAAATGAAGAAAATCATTGATAAGATCATCCATAGATTCAACATGGGTGAGTAAAGAAACAGCCAGCATGAAAATATGTCAGCAGAAACACCCTAAACTGAAATACAGAGAGAAAACAGGATTACAAAAAAGAGAGAGCATCCAAGAACTGTGATACAATTACAGAAGGGGCAACATATGCATAAGTGAAATACCCAAAAAGAGAGAGGGGAACAGAAGACACACTTGGAGTAATAATGGCCAAGAAGTTTTCAAAATGGTAACAGCCATCAAATCACATATCCAGGAATCTTAGAGAATGCCAAGCAGGAAAACCATCAGAAAATTTTAAATTAGGCATATCATACTCAAATTTCAGACAATCAACCAGGAAGAGAAAAGCTTGCAACAAACTGAGGAATAAAATAGTTTACTAATGGAGGTCTGAAGTTAATAATCACATCACACTCTCATTAAAAGAAAATCAGAGCAAAATGCTCAAAGTGTTTCCTGCTAGGTTTTCTCTATTTGCTACATTACTAGCATTAAGCCTACTGGAAACATTCTATCTCCTTGTTTTATTTCCATAGCTTGTATCACTGCTTAAAAGAAAGAGTTTAAAGTATTATCTTTCACTCGCTTCACTTTTTTTGTGCTGTGTCTTTTAATTCTGTTAATAGCTATCGGACAGCACAGTCCAGGCTCTTTCACTTTGCCCAGCTAATCCAAGTGATAATAACCCTTCTAGGACGCAATTAGGGCATGTTATGATTTCTGGAAGTAACATTTATGTTCTTGCTATTATACAGGACTATTTTAACAGTTGTGGATTTCTTTTAAAAGAAATTATCTTGAAGATAAAAATCTTGTCTCAGGCTTCAAAGGAACTAAGGTGACTTGGAACAGTAGAATAAAACTCAACATGTGGAATACCGTAAATAAAATTTTATTGACATAAAAAATGCTTAAAATGTAGGAAGGAAGGGAGGGAGAGAGGGAGGGAGGAAGGGAAGAAGAGAGAGAGAGATTGAGAGGAAGGAAGGAAGGAAGGAAGGAAGGAAGGAAGGAAGGAAGGAAGGAAGGAAGGAAGGAAGGAAGAAATGAAGAAAGAAAGAGAGAGAGAGAGAAAGAAAGAGAGACACATAATTCTGCATCTAGCAAAATTGTTCTTAGAAAGTGAAGCAAAAATGAAGACTTTTCCCAGGCAAACAAACAAACAACAACAAAAAAAAACTGAGGCAATTTGTTGCAGGTAGAACTGCCCTGAAAGAAATGTTAAAAGAAGTTCTTTGAAAAGAATAAAAACACCAGAGATAAAAATCTCAGCTGCACACAAAGAATGGCAGGATATCAGAGAAGAGATAAATGTAGGTAAAATAAAATCTTTAGTTTATCCTAGTCTTAATTAATCTAATACGTAACTGTCCCAAACAATAGTAGCAACAATGTATCGTGTGGTAACACTAAATGGACAAATGAATGAGGTGATAACAGTCTTACAAGGGATGAGAGGAAGGAATTGGAAATATTCCTTGGGTATAAGGTCCCTGCAGGGACAGCTCTTCTCTGTATGGTTCTGTAATGGTGGATACAAGGCATTATGCACCCTGTACAAGAAAGGAATCTTCACCTTCACAGCCACACAAATCAGGGGAGTGGGGCATGGCAGATGAACAATTAAATTGCCATAATAATCTAATACTACAATGTAGCCATTTCTTTCCTCATTTATTTTCCCTTATTATGTAAGATTTTATGTAAGTCTTTACATTTTTTATGTAAGTCCAGAGCTTGGAACAAATTGATACAATACTTAAAATATTAGTCAGCTTACTTTGGTAATCTGTTTTGGTGGAAGGAAGGAGCCCTGAGTTATCTAGTCTGTAATTTCTGGTGACATCCTCAGGGAATAAAATTTTAAAATATAGAGAAATGTATACAAGATAAGTAATTGCATTTACCCCTGCATATTATTCAGAAAAAAACTGTGTAAATTAGAATGGGTAGATACAAATGACTGTGGTACCAAATTCTAATATTAATAATCTTAATATTGTTAGGAAGGCAGTCCTCCCCAATGAGATCTACAGATTCAGTGCAATCCCTATTAAAACCTCATGGCCTTTTTTAAGCAGAACTGAGAAAACAAATTCTAAAATTCATATGGAATAGCAAAGGACCCCTAACAGTGAAGGCAAACTTGAAAAGACAAACAAAATTGAAGGGCTCACACTTTCCAATGTCAAAACAAACTACAATAAAACAGTATGGTAAAAAAAAAAAAGAAAAAGACTTACAGACCAAAGAATAGAATTGAGATCCCAGAAATAAACCTGGACAATTATGAACAATTGATTTTCTATGAAGATGCCAAGATCATTCAATACGAAAGAATAATAGTATCTTCCCCATTAGTGAAATGATGTTGGAACAACTGTATATTCACATACAAAAGAATGTATTTGAATCTCTATATCATACTATATACAAAACATTAGCTCAAAATAGATCAAATACATAGATGTAAGAGCTGAAATAGTAAAACTGATATAATAAAACATGGAGGCAAATCTTCATGGACTTGGATTTGACTATGAATTACTAGATGCCACATCAATAGCACAAGCAATGAAGGAAAAAATAGATAAATGGGATTTCATACAAATTGAAAATATTTATGCAACAAAGGACACTACCAAGAAGGTAAAAAAAAAAAGATACAAAATGGGACAAGTTATTTATAATCATGTAAGTACTAATGGTTGAGTATCCAGAATATATAAAGAAGTCTTGCAACTCAACAGCAAAATAACTAACAACCCAATTTTTAAATGTGGGCAAAAGACTTGAATAAACATTTCCCCCCCAAAAAATATACAATTGTCAACAAGCATAGAAAAAGATTCTCAACATCATTAGTGATTAGGGAAATGAAAATTAAGGCCACAATGAGACACCATTTCAAACTCACAAGGTTGGCAATAACAACAACAACAATAATAATAAAGGAAACTAACAGATGTTGCTGAGGATGTGGAGAAATAAGAACCCTCACACCTTAATAGTGAGAATGCAATGTTTAATAGTCCAGCCTTTGTGGAAAATAGTTTGGTAGAGCCTCAAAAGGTCAAACATAGTATTACATTAGACCCAGCAATCCCTCTTCCCGGCATATACCAAAAAATTATAAACAAGTGCTCAAACAAAACTTTGCACATAGATGTTTATAGCAGCACTATTCACAGCAGCAAAAAAGTAGAAACAATTCAAATGTCTATCAACAGATGCACACATATACTAAAATGTTAAATCCATACAATGAAATAATATTTAGCCATAAAAAACAATGAAGGACTGAAACATTTATGAACCTCACAAACATTATGATAAGTGAAAGAAGCTAGAACAAAAGACTAAATTCTTGTAAATTTCCACTAACAAACAGTGTGGAAATAAAACTTACTTCTTTTTTCCTGAAAGTGATATTTTCTCAGTATCTTCTTATGAATTCTACTTAAACGTTCAAAGCAAGTTTTCTGTTCATTCCTCTGTGAGTGTATAGGAAATTGACTGTGTTGCCATCTAGAAATGCTATTTATTCTTCAGTAGATTCTGGATCTCAGAAGCAAACAAAAAAAAGCAGTGTTTTTCCTCCAAAATCTATTAAATATCTAACAATTGGTTGAACCAAATAGCTCTAAATAGTATTCTTAAGTAGCAATAAGTAAATGATTAATTAAATGTGATTTCTTAATACCTGACCAAACTAAACACTAGGGACAAATTTATACTTGCAACATTTAACAACGCACCTAAGTGAAATCTCCAATGTCATTTCAAATATTTAAAAATGATATTCCAATGTATAATTCTTAATATAAAGTAAAAGAACATGTCAAAATAAGACCAGAAGTTTCCAAATCATCTGATTTATTTAGCACGTAAAAGGGACAAGTAGTCCAACAGCCTAGTATTTCTGAAGGGAAAATCATTTCACACAACACTGAACTTAAATCAGACCAATACACTGCAGGTGAGAAAAACTGAATCAGATAAATTCCTGAGTGTTGCTAGAAAGAAGATAAGCGCCACAGATTGTCTCCTTTTGAGAGAAGAGTATTGGGGTGAGAAGGTCAGTGATCAAGACCCATCAGGTGATTGACTATTAAATTCAATAACCTTTCCAGTTTTCTTATTGGCTTCTTAAATCCCCATTAAGGAAATGTCTCAAGGGAAAGAGACAAACCACAGGGAAAGTGACTTGATATAAAGCCAGCTTCAGGAATAAATGCCCAGTTACCAATGAATCTGAAAATAAACAAAGAATAGCTAGAAAATCAAAGCAGTTTTAGTGCTGTTTAAATCATTACAAATGAAGATTTACATTAGCAAGTTCTAATATTAAATAAACTCGATGTTGGAAATGCTATTTAATTAATATATATAATATAAACATTTGGAATAAATTGTATTTATAGATCCAGTCTCTTGATTAGAGTGTAAAAGTCATATATTGCGTTCTTGGAAATGTGGACCCTCACTTACATAGCATTAAAAATAAGGGTAGGGCGGCTGCCGTGGCTCAGCAGGCAGAGCTCCGACCTGCCGTACTGGATGGAGTTCTGGAGTTCGAGCCCTGGTGCCTCCGGCCCATATGCAAATTTAAAAAAAAATAAATAAATAAGGGTAGAGGCAGAAGGATTCTCAATTACTGTAGGTTTTTATTTATGTGCTCCATACATGAAAAAAATGAGATTGAAGCAATCAGAACATCTAGGCTATAAAAGAATCTCTATCTCTGTACATATATGTATGTGTGTACCCATATATTCACATACATGTATACCTATATATAGATCAATAGTAAAATATGCACTATATGGCAATGAAAGAGTTTGCATGTGATGTGACAAATAGCCACAATCAAACTTGACTCCAACATAATGATTGATTTATAGTAGTAGAAAAATACCCGTGATGAAGAAAAAATTTAGAACAGACTCCTAACTTTCTTATAATGCAGCATGTTATTCCCTTCAGTTTTTATTTGGAAACACATAAGCACACTGTTCAAGGCATGGTGAAAGATTAATTTACATTTCCTGTCATGGAACAGATGTAAGTCTAGCATCAGCTTAAAACTCCACAAAATGAAACAAATCTGCATTGGCTCTTCTCTTGTTCATCTGCAGTATAAGAGTTGCAGAGAACTGCAGAAACACTCACACAAAACAGAAACAAAAACAAAAAAACTTTTCTTAGTTTTGATAATTCTGAACATTTGTCATTTTCACATGACCTAAATTTAAAAATTACAATCTAAATTTTAAAATTTGGAACATTTAATAATGTGTCACTATAATTAATGTGACTTCATTGGCAACTGGCACATCATTTATTTGTAACAATTTCTAAACTCATAGGCTACTTAAAGCCAATATAAGCAACTGCTAAAATCTGGTCACTTTGTGTAGCAATTTCGGGGTTCTGTTCCTTCATTACATTTTGAAAGATGTGTGGTACACAGCTCTAGATTCCCTCGAAATTTTTCACTGCTCACTCTACACAATTGTTCATAATCACTTTTATCCATAATTACACTCTATGTGAAATATAGTTATCTAATTACAAGTATTTTTTTACTTAATATTTTGAGATTCTGATTTCCTCTTTGAGGAAGAAATTGTAACTATAGTCTCCTATAATGAAATACACTTTTGATACTTGTATACAGTAACGAAAATAAGGCATTTATAATGACTGGCAAAATGTGATTAACTCTCATGAACACAATTTTGAGCAAAAGAAGCTGAATTAAAAGAGTACATCCTATATGATCTAATCACCATAGGAAAAAAACAAATCTGTGCTCTTAATGGTTAGAGTAGTATTTATCAGGTGGCCCAGTGAGTAGTCTGGGGGCATACCTGTGAGCCCTGGGGGCATACCTGTGGGCCCTGGGGGCATACCTGTGGGCCCTGGGGCATCCTGTCCACGAAGGGGCTGGAGTGGTGGAGCTGTGCAGGACCTGCACGGTGAGGAGTTAAGGAGGCAGCACTTCTGCTGCTCTCAGCCCCTGCTCTTGTCTTGAAAGTAGTTATAAAGCCATGCTCCTCCCATGGCTACCTGGGGGCAGGATAGCTGCACCAGCTCCATTTACTACCTGCCCCCCGTGCCACAAAAATACCCCTTCGTCTTTTCTGCTTCCACCACTGCTTGGCACTTCTTTGCATCTCAGTTGTTTAGTACCATTCTGATTCTTTATCTGAAGCTAGTTACAGATGTATGTTCAAAGTGTCAACATTTAGAAAGTGTTGCATCTATGATGCACTCTCGTTTATTCATAATATCTGATAAACTTAAACACTTCAAGTACCTAAGAATAAATCTATTAAAAGATTGGCAAGGCATCCTGCACTGAAAGCTACATGTTATTATCGAGAGAGATTAAGGATGCTAAAGTATATGGAGGGATATCCATGGTTTGGAAGACTCAGTAATAGAAAGCTGCTAATTCTTTAATAAAAAATATTAGCAGATGATTCTATTATTCTAAGTGACAGCTGATTTTAAATTTGTGCAGACATGCAAAATCTGAGAATAATCAGGCAGTCTTGTGGCAAGAATAACAAAATTGTAAAACTTACACCCTTGTAGATATTTGAAATGTATAATAATAAAAACTGTGGATTTTATAGATAGATAGAACAATGGGACAGAATAGAAAGTTCAGAAATACACCACCACACACTTTATCTTGACATAAGACAATGCTAACATAAGAGTGTGGAATAAAAATCATAAACATTCTCTAAACAGTAAAAATAATTTTAAAATAGTTTTCTTTTCCCCATTCCATGGAGACATTAAGGATGATAGTTTAAATAAGTGGATTTTAAAACCAAAAAATTACAGTATAATCTACCTATATAAGCATATACTTTAATTAAATGGTTAGTTTATATCACCTTTTTCACAGAGGTTAATTTCTAATTTAAAAATACTTTTGCTGTCATGTATACCAAATACAATTGTTTCAGAGTAAAAGAGATTATGACTCTAATTTTTTACCCTATTGAATTTAGAGGGAGGAGATTTGATGAAATAAATGATGATGTAAATAAATGCATGAGGCAGCTGTATCACTTATTTATTTGAAACTCCAGTAAATCTGAAGTTTACAACTTCAAGAAAGGATCATAGATGGTATAGCCATTCAGTCTCTGAATACCTACTTTTTCCATGGATATTTGGATAGAAAATCTGGGAATTTCTCCACATCACTATCCTCACTGCTGCTTATTGCTACCTTTGACTTCTTTTTTCAGTTATCTAAAATTACGTGTTGAATTTTAAAAAGGATACAGCAATGGTTACCTTTCTATGCTTTTTGATATGAACAAGGTTTAGTTGATTTTCGTGTCAATCTTTGCTTTGAAGGAGGCCCAGAAAAGCTTTTCAGTAAGATGATCTTATTTTTAGCAGTGTTTTTGACAACTTAGGACAATTTTCCAATTTCCAACTGAACCAAATAACTATATTTTTATTTTTCCCAAATGACCAGTAATTTTTCCCTCAACAAATTTGTTCTTTCCTCTATTCTTATTATACTCCAAGGAGGATATTTTATTTAAAGAGGTACTGTTGAAATATTGAAGCAACAGAACTACCTTCCCAGCAATGGCCACTAATATATATGTATTTCATTTATGATCAGTAGAGGGACATTTGTAAAACATAAAGAATAAATCATTTGGCTGATACTTTATTTTACAATAAAGACAAGTAACAATTACCCTCTTATGTATACTAAAGACTTTCATTATAGAAGTGACATTAAGGTGGGCAACGGTGGCTCAGTGGCAGAATTCTCACCTTCCATGTCGGAGACCCATGCTTCCCGGTGCCTCCCATGCAAGAAAAAAAACAAGTAACATTAAAAAAATATTACTTACAAGGATCTCATCTTATCCTTAAATTGATAGATATTTCCAAAGATATTGAGTTATGGTATTTTTGTTTTCCTTGCTTTCTCACCAAGCTTGGTATCTAAGTTCTCTTCAGGGTTGCTATGACAAATACATTCCTGGCTTAAGCAACAAAAATTTGTTTCACAGTTTTGGAGCCTAGAAGTTTTCTTTTCTTTCTCTTCTGACTGTAGGGTTCTGGTGCTGGCTTGCCACAATCCTAGGGGTTCCTTTATTGGCATCTCTGCCTCTCTCACATGGTGATCTGCTTTCTTCTCTGGGCTTCTTCTAATTTCTGGTTTCTACTGACTGCATCTGAATGTCCCCTGCCTTCTAAGAATTCAAATCAATTGGACTAAATCCCACCCTGATTTAGTTTAGAATTTAGGATAGAAAGTTTGATACCATATACATGAAGGCATGGGGCAAAGTGAAAGGGAGAAAAGAACAAACAATGCTGACTTTTCACAGCTTCAAATCATTAAAAACTTTCTAAAGCGCCAAAGAAATGTGGATATTTTCTATAGGTGATAGAAAATAGTTTTTCTATTTGAGAAACAAATCAATCAGATTACTATTTCTGAAAGATAATTCATCGAGTTGTAAAGAATGGAAATTATAGTCTTTCAAAGAGAAACCTGTGCCTTGGAAGCCATTTGAGGATTGCCTGTATCCTTTTCATCTACGTTTCCAGGAAACATGATATCATTTACAGGAGACAATCCCTACCATGTCCCTAAATCTGTTTGAATTTATTGCATTCTGTAAATTATTTTCCATCTCTATAAGCCCAAATATAATTAAAATGCCTGAACTCCCAGGAGATTTATTTCACCTGCAAAGCATATCCAAATGGTGTTTCCACTATCAGAAAACATCTCCCTTGGCAGCAAATTGTACCCTCTTCCTACACCACACCAAAGTTGTCCGCCTTCTATATAAAATACTACCTTTAGATGAACTAATTCCCTTCATTCTCCAGATGAACTGGGATAAACAACTCATAAAATGTCCTGAAATAAGTGGCTGTCTTGCCATGCCTCAGCAAGTATGTCCTAGACCTGTCTGACTCTGGAAATGTTTGTAAATCAGCAACATTAGAAACATACAGCTAAGAGTTTCAAAAGGAAAGCAGTGGCATTTTCCCTGGCCCTGTATCCTCTGAAGTGGCTAACAGTCTCTCACAAAATGTGCCAGAAAAGGTTGCAAAATACAAATATACTAATTTAATAAACTAGCATTTAATAATTAGCGTGGTTATTTTAGAAGTCTATTTTTAAAATTCTACACATTTGCCAAAGGCATTTTTGGTAAGGAAAGCCTAGCCACAGGAACCATGGTAAAGACCAGAAAAATGATTTTCTTTAGTGGGAAAACTAATTCATTCTGTCAATCCCCCTTGGCTATTTAGTAATACAGGCCTCATTTCAATGTATAGAGTGCTATTGTATGGGTCTATGGGCTAATTTTAATAGTTGAACTTAATAAGGCTTTAAATCTTATGCTTAAAGTGATATAAATATATTTTTTTGATATAATAGTATCACTTGGAACGTCTAAGTGATAATACAACCAGCTAATTACAACCCTGAGGATCAGAATATGTATAGTGTTTTAAAGTTCTTGTGGACATTTTCAGAGTTACTTTCACAAAACAGAATCAATAGCTTGGGTATCAAATAGTCCCACAAAAAGCTCTTCTACAAACCCTAAGGGTTTAAAAGGCTAATTTTCTATGGAAACTACTCCGGGAATATCATCTCCTATGATCTTAATATGTACTATTTTATGGAAATCTGGGAGATAAATGTGGAAAGAGAAAGTAAAGAGGAAAACTTTACTCAATTCTAATTTTGATAATCAATAATCCTTCAAAAAAGAATGTATTATCATTATTTCTCAATTATTATTTGTGAGATAAATGTCACAAATATCATCAAAAGAGATTAGCACTAACATATGTATCTGTGCCTGGTGTGTGAGCACATGTGAGTGTGGTGACAAGTCAGGTATGGGAGGCAATTGATATGCAGTGAGACAGATCACAAAAATTGCCTTCTATGGCCCAGAGAGGCAGAAGCAAGGTTGTCTGGAGGACGACATATATATGTCAAAATATGGGAGTAATAAAATATTTTGTGGCTGGTATGTGTATAATTTACTGGCACATGTTTTGGTTAAGAAATTAAGGTAACTGATAGATCTGATGTAATTACCAAGGTAGAATCTTTAAAGAAAAATGTAAAAACCTAAATAATATTGCATCAAATGCATATCTAAAAATAAATTTGACTTTTTAGATCACCATTGCAGCTCTCACTGAAAGACCCCAGGACAGCACATCAGGAACAATACTTAAGGCACCTCAAGAGACAAAGATACTCATGAAAGTGATTCAGAAAAAATAATTCTGAAATCTATAATTTTATTAATGATTAGGTACAGTATTTCTCTTGACTTTGGAGACCAAAGGTATTCACCTTTCGATTTTTACTTCCCAGATCTCTCAGTCGTAAGCACAGATTAATCCTTTTTTGTTACAGCAAATCTGATTCATCATTTTAAATTGAAAGAAAAAAACCACAGAGGAAAAATCTTTGTCATAGAAATTAAATCCTTCTAAATATTGGACTATTGTATTTGAGAAATGATTCATTTAAACATCTCATATTGTACTTTCAATATTAATTCACAATTTAAACAGTCTAGTCTAACTACAACGTTTACATTATATATGTGTGTATACATATATACATATATTTTTTTTTCATGATTGAAGTAGCTAGTTTTGTCTTAATCTAGCATTTTACAAGAAACATTGTCAGGATTTCTACAAAAAAACTTTTTATTGGTGACTTTTATATCCAATACTTCTAGCCAAAAATATAATTTTACTATATGAATACAATTTATACAACATATTGGTTTATTGACACTCTTTGAGTATGATTGTTCCAATTTACTATCTGGATAGAATATCCCTGTAGCAGTACTGGGAGGGGACCGAGACAGAGCAAATGGACTTCCTGAGTTGAGAAGAGGGATTAGATAGTGTAGAAGATAATGGACTTCAATTTGCATGACAATATTTCAGAGAAGAGAGAGCTTTAGTGGAAAGAAACTGGAGATCTGCATAGCCACCCACCCCCTCCCAGTGTCTGCAAAACACTGATCAACACAGGTACTTGAGCAAAGGCTCCAAGGCTCAGGAAAGAATCATCTGAAAGGGTTAGAAAGGAGACTATTTGTGATGGGTGGGTTCAGGTGTCAGTTTGGCCAGGTGACGGTGCCCAGTGGTCTGGTCATCTTTTCAAGCAAGCACTGGCCTCACCATTTCTGTAAGGACATTTCATGGTCTTAAATCATCAGTCAGTTAATTGCATCTATGACTAATCACATCTACAATCAGTTAAGGGGAGTATCTTCTGGAATGAGATACACTTAATCTAATCAGCCAAAGGCTTTTAAGGGGGAGGTGATGATTTCACCCACCCAGCCTCTCCTGGGGAACACAGCAAAGAGCTTCATCAGAGTGCCAGCTTGTGGCCTGCCCTATGGAATTTGGACCCACACATCCCCAAAGGTGTGTGATATACTTTTATAAAATCTCATACTATTTACAAATATCTCCTGTTGGTTTTGCTTTCCTAGAAAACCCTGACTAATACAGCTTTGGTACAAGGAATGGTTCTTGAAGGAAGAGAATCTTAAAAATAGATTTTTTGTCATTGGTTTCCTACTCTGATTGGACTCAAAAACACTAATGATTCTATTTCCAATAATTATTACGGCAATGAAATTCCATGGTGGAGTTGGCAGTAGAGATCCACAAAATATTACCATTTGATTCTGCTTATACAATGCTCTGGTGACTGCTTTTGAAATTTTAAGAGAGTTCTGTGGAGTTAAATGGTTTAATGGGTGTCTGTTCCTATATACGTTGGATACAATTATAAAGGAAAGGGATGAGCTGAAGGCTTCAAATTTGCAGCTTTCACACTGTGTGAAAAATGTAAAAGTTTCTATGTGTGCCCTAAGAGAAAATTTTATTTTCTGTGGCCACAGACTTATGATTTCTGAACACCAGACCCAGAATCTCATTGTGTGAGAAGCAGATTTACAACATCAACTAAAATCTCAACCTTGCTAAATGTCTGCTGCTAAAATGAAGGCATTGATTGGAAGTGAATTGGATCCTGAAAATTGGAATGGAGACATATGGGTTGATAATGATGGCATTGGGGACATTGAAATACTAGATTCTGCTGAGTTTTTGCTAGATAAACCTATAATGGTCTGCCCTGAGGAAACAGCCACCCCAACTCCAGCTTGTCCCAAGGAGACCTCTAGTCTGCCCTGAGGAATCTGCCATCCAACTTCCACCTGAAGCAATTAACCATTCAATGCCTACTAAACCCACAACCATATTCCCTGGGGAAAGAGTCCTCACTCTTCTGTCCTCACTAATTCTGTCTCACCAGATGAAACTGCAATGGAATGCACTGAAAGATACTTCTAATTCTTTCATGTCCCACCCCCAGTATTTCTCTTTTATCCAAGGCCTATAAATAGACTAAAGTCTGAACAGACCCCAGAAGGTGGGGTACAAAGTGTGACTCAAGAAGAAATATTATACACCAAAAGAACTGTATGAATTTTCAAATATATGTAGGCAGAAATCAAGGGACTATATGTAGGAATAGATAGTAATGGTGTGGGATAAGTGTGAAAGTAATATAAAGCTGGATCAGGCTAAATTTATTGATATGGGCCCACTAAGCAGAGATTATGGATTCAATGTTGTAGCTCAGGCCTTACAAAGGGTATTAACAGTCTGTTTGAGTGGTTGGCTGAAACATGGGTCAAATGGTAGATGACATTATCTGAGGTTGAAATGCCAGAACTGCCCTGGAATAATGTTGTTTTAGTTTGCTAAGGCTGCCAGAATGCAATATACCAGAAACAGACTGGCTTTTAGAAAGGCAAAATTATTAAGTCACAAGTTTGCTGTTCTAAGGCCATAGAAATGTCCGAACTAAGCATCTAGAGAAAGATACCTGAAACTAAAGAAGGGACCAAGGAAGTTTGGGGTTTCCCAATCAGCTGGGAAGGCACATGGTGGCATCTACTACCTTTCTCTCCTCATTTCATAAGGTTTTCCCAGGGCTACTTCCTTCTGCACCTCCAAAGGTCTCTGGCTGTGTGGGCCCTGTGGGCTCTAAAGTTTTTTCACAATGACTCTCTCTTAAAGGGCTCCAGTAAGTAACCCCACCTTGAATGGGTAGAGACACATCTTCATGGAAACCACCTAATCAAAAGTTATCACCCACAATTGGATTGGTCACACTTCCATGGAAATGATCAAAGAGATCCCACCCAGGAATAATGAATGTGGGTTAAAGAACATGGATTTTCTGGGGTACACAACAGATTCAAACTGGCACAAATGTAGATGAGAGAATCCAAAGATTTAGAGAGATGGGAATGTTAGAGTGGATTTATCATAGAAGACCTTCTCACACACCCTACAGATGTCCAGAGGACACAACTTTTACCAGGATTGTGAGGAATAAATTGTGACAGGCTCCATCATCCCTGAAGAACAATATAGTCGCCCTTCTTTGTAGGTCAGATATTACTGAAGGAACTGCTATCACTGAGCTGGAATACTTAAGCACAATGGGGATGATCAGATCCCAAGGTTGGCAAAAGTCATGTGGCAGCACTTAATTGCTGCCAAAGATAAGGTGGATATGGCTACCATAATGGACAGCAGACCCAAAGCAGCAGTCAAAATAAGCTTATTCTCAGAGACCTATGGTGTTGGCTAGTAGATCATGGGCTAAGAACAGAGGAAGGAAAATTGATGGGCAGTCTACTAAACTTCTTGTTTGATCTGTTTAATCAGAAGAGTTCTAGGTCAAGTGAGCAAAAGTCTAACTTGAATTACAAAACCAGACAGTAACAGCCCCATAATCAATTTCCAGATTTGAGACAGTTTACAGACCTAAAGCCCCTTGGGTGAGGGGAAGGCCAGGTACTCTTGGGGAAGGACACTGTTAATGCTGACAAAAATTTACACTGTTAATCTCCCTCCCAGCCTTCCCCAAAGAGACCTATAGCCTTGTACCAGGGTATCAGTGCATAGGGCAAGGGAAATGATAAGCTATTTCAAGAATTCTTAGACACCAGTTTATAAGTGACATTAATTCCAGGAAACACAAAATGTCATGCTGGTCCACCAGTCAGAGCAGGGACTTATGGAGGCCAAGTGATTGATTAAGTTGGCCCATCTCATGGTGGACGCAGTGGGTCCCAGGACCTATTCTGTGGGTGTTTTCACAGTTCCAGAATGCGCATTTAGAATAGACATACTCAGTGATTGGCAGAATCCCCACCTTGGCTCCCTGACTTATGGAGTGAGGGTTATTATGTTAAGAAAGGCCAAGTGGAAGCCACTAGAATGGCCCCTACCTAGCAAAATAGTCAATCGGAAGCAATACAGGATTCCTAGAGGGATTGTAGAGATTAGAGCCACTTGAGATCTTGAAGTATGCAAAAGTTGTGATTCCCACCACATCTGTATTAAACTCTCCCATTAGGCCTGTGTTGAAAACAGGTGGATCTTAGAGGATGACAGTGGATTATCATAAACTTAGCCATGTGGTGATGACAACTGTAGCAGCTGCTCCAGATGTGGTATCATTGATTGAGCAAATCATCACATCCCCTGATATCTGATATGCAGCTATTGATTTTGCAAATATGTATATTTTTTCTCAATAGCTGTTGATGATGACCACTAGAAACAATTTGCTTTTAGCTGACAGAGCCAGCAGTATACCTTCACTGTTCTACTTCAGTGATATATCAACTTCCCAACCTTTTTGTCTATCTTATCCGCAGGGAGCTTAACCTCACACAACACATCACCTTGATCAATTATATGGATGATATCATGTTAATTGGACCTAGAGAACAAGAGGAGCAACTACTCCATACTTATAAGGCATTTGCAAGTCAGAGGATGGTAGTTAAATTTGACAAAAATATAGGGGCCTTCCACCTCTGTGAAATTTTGAGGTGTCTAGTGATGTGAGGCATGTTGAAGTCTACCTTCTAAGGGTAAATTTAAGCTGTTGCTTTTGGCCCCTTCTATGGCCAAAAAAAGAGTCACAACACCTATTTGTCCTCTGGAGTTTGGAGACAACACATTCCTCATTTGGATGTGCTACTCCAGCCCATTTACTAAGAGGCCAGAAAAGCTGTTAGTTTTGAGAAAAGACCTGAACAAGAGGAGGGTCTCTGTCAGGTCCAGGCTGCTGGGCAAGCTGTCCTGCCACATAGGTCATATGATCAGTAGATCCAATGGTGCTGGAAGTGTCAGTGGCAAGCAGAGACTCTGTCTGGAGCCTTTGGCATGCCTCTATAGGAGAATCACAATGCAGAACCTTAGGATTTTGGAGTAAGGGCTTACCGTCTGCTGCAGATAACTGCTCTCCTTTCGAGAAACAATTTTTGGTTGCTACTGGGCCTTAGTAGAGACTGAATAGTTAACCATGGGCCACCAAGTTACCATGAGACCTGAGTTGCCTATCATGAGCTGGGTGTTGTCTGACCCACCAAGTCATAAAGTTGAGTGTGTGCAGCAGCATTCCATCATAAAATGGAAATGGTATGTATAAGAGAGGGCCAGAGCAGGTCCTGAGGGCACAAGTAAGTTATGTGAGGAAGTTCATTACTGATATTAACACATCTAATTCTTCATTAATCAATAAAATTGATAATCAAATGTGATGCTAATTTTAAGTGCATCAATGGTATTAAAAAGATGGATCAAGATAAAAGGTTGGAATATTTGGTTTAGAAGCAAAAATGAGATACAAGAAAATAAAAGATATCTCAGATATTTAATATATTTGGTCAAATTACAAAATAAAATGGGTTTAATGAAAAATTTAATGGGCAACTCGGATGATCAGCTACAACAATTTGGTTTTATTCTGTCTAAGTGAATATTCAAGTGTGAACATCCAAGTGCTACATTCAAGGGCATAGAAAATTTACTTCTCTATATATATATATCCTTAACACGGGTATATACATAGTGTACATATGTATGTGTGGATGTGTGTATATATGTGTATATATATACATCTTGAGGAAGTACTTCACAAAGGAAGAAATAAGAAAGAGGACTTGAGACCACAGAAACATTGTTAGCTAAATATACACATGGTTTTTTATACTGTGAACATTTTTATACTGTGAACCTTTTATAAGACATGGACTAAATGGCATAAGATTGCACTTATTTTTCTATTGGATCTATCATACCACATGATTCCTGTGGGGAATATTGCTGTCAGAACCAATAAATGCAGTTCCTAAAAGGTTTAAATTTCTATAACTAACCATCATATTTCAGACTTCGGTATGGGTGCTGGTTTGAAAGGATGTATGTTCCCTAGAAAAGCCATGTTTTAATCAAAATCTCATTTTGTAAAGGTAGAATAATCCCTATTCAATACTGTACAGTTTGAAACTGTAATCAGATCATCTCCTTGGAGATGTGATTTAATCAAGAGTGTTAAACTGGATTAGGGGAGGCATGTCCCCACCCATTTGGGTGGGTCTTGATAAATTTCTGGAGTCCTATAAAAGAGGAAACATTTTGGAGAATGAAAGAGAGTCAGAGAGAACAGAGAATTCTGCAGCACCATGAAGCAGAGAGTCCATCAGCCTGCGCTTTAGAGATGAAGAAGGAAGACACCTCCCTGGGAGCTTCATGAAACAGGAAGCCAGGAGAGAAAGCTAGCAGATGATGCTGTGCTTGCCATGTGCCCTTCCAGCTGAGGGAGAAACCGTGACTGTGTTCACCATGTGCCTTCTCAGATGAGAGAGGAACCCTGAACTTCATCAGCCTTCTTGAACCAAGGTATCTTTCCCTGGATGCCTTTGATGGGACAGTTCTATAGACCTGTTTTGATTGAGACATTTTCTCGGCCTTAGAACTGTAAACTAGCAACTCATGACATTCCCCTTTTTAAAAGCCATTCTGTTTCTGGTATATTGCATTCCAGCAGATCACAAGCTAGAACAGTATGTTTTCAGAACTTGGTATAGGCATGTAAACACTAACAATAACTAATGAAAATGGGATGCAGAGGCAGGGAAGTGGGAGAAAGGTAGAGCAAATCTGTAGTAACTCTGAACTCAGAATCTAATGCTGAAAGGAAAAAGGCACATCCTCATGGAAATAGAACAATTTAAAATCCAAATATATAAGTCCTTAACTCCCACGGCTAAGAGGCATTAACGTTTTTTGTGGTGAATTTTTCCTTCTCTCTAAGTAATAGTGCTCTTTACTTTTTGTACGTGTAGGCATTAAAGCCTATTCAGTATGATGTTACTATTGATACATTGGACTTAAGGTAGCCTAATACCTCTGTACTAACCTCTTTGCCTCCTCTTATCCATCCCTTTGCTTTTATCATTTCTCTGTCACTGTTTTAGATTTTTTTTTAAACAGTGCTTAGTTGGAATACTTTGCATTAATCTAAGAATATATTCTAACTAGCAAGAATATATGCATTAATAAAATCTCAAGATAATGAATATTTATATCCTCTTTTCAATTTCCCTCCCTTCCATATTTCAAGCTAATTGTCATCAATTCACTCCTGCTTCTTGTTTACAGTATGCCTTCAGCCAAGTCAGTAATCTTGGGAAAACATTAGAAAGATTGTGGGTCATTACCCAGTTCCATAAAATTCACAAAGTTGTTGCATAATGCTTTTAGCGAAAGGAGAGAGGGAGATAGAGAAGTATGAAAATAATTACAGCATTTCACTCAAGTTTGACAATAGAGCAGTTAATTCAAAAAACATTTCTTTATTTCCTTGTATTTCTTGACACATTGAGAATCTGAACTGGATTTAGAGTTATTTTTATTTTACCTTGTAAATTAAAAAAAATAATAAAGGGAAAAGTGACTTAGAAGGGATTCTAATTTTGAGAGAATATGATCAGTCCTTTTATATAGGCTGAACCTACAAGAACTACTATGGACAATATGAGTTAATTCAAGCTTGTTCATTAAATCTTCCATGTAGAGAAACAGACTTCTATGTAGAAAAACAAAGTCTATAATTTTTTAGTGAACACATACATTTTCCATTGCAAATCCTTCAATAAACAGAATTTTACTTACAAATTTATTAGTTGTCAAGATAAAAACTTCAACAGATATTACAGTGATAAAACAGAATTTTCAAATTCAAAGGAAGTTTGCTTCTATTGCTAGCAAGCAGATTTTGGAAGACTCTTGAATTTATGATGAAAAGATATTGGAAAATGAAAAATTTATTTGTGTTATAAGAACATCCATGCAATTAGTCACTAAGCTGTTAATGTATACAATGGTTATTTTAACAGCCTTCTTTTTAGAATACCCCTTTCAAGACACTCTAATTGTTTAATGTGTTTTAATTATCAAACGAAGCCTACAGTAAGCTCTATCCTCTATCATTTATAGCCATGGCTGCATTAATTTGTGTTAAGCTTCAAAATTAAACTTTTTTGACAAAGTTAAGACAACCGCAAGTTGCACTAAAACAAATAAAAGACTAAGATTCCATTGTTTTGTTAGGCAGATCTCATGTTTAATTTGCAGATATTTGCAATATTGCAATATGTCTTTTAATAGATGAAAGCAAACTTCTCAGCTATGGGCAGAATTTATTTAAAGAAATGTTTCTCACCAGCTCATTTCAGAACTTGTTCAATTTTTAACATGGAAGAAGTATCCACCTCAGCAGCAAAATTATTCCTTGAAGAATATCAGTTTATAACAATCATGTTCTTTTTCACAATTATTATACTTTTTAAAGATTAATTATTATACAGAGTTACCCTATGTTTAACAATTTATTTGAACACTATTTTTCTGATTTGGGGGATAATTTACTTCTTGCTAAAGACTATTCTTCCAAAAATCTGTCAACAAGGGTCTGATATCTGTAAACTCTAATTCTTTGATTTTCATAACACTCTTTATTTTATTTATCCATCATTCTTCAAGGATGAAAGTTTAAATTGATAGTTGTACTCCTGCTCCCTCCCCAGGAATTTGAAGATGCTATGCTTTTGAGTTCCTGCATGTATGTGGCTGATAAGATATACACTTTCAGTTTCTTATTTCTTTGCTCAAGGTAAAATCATTTTTCAAGGTAAAAAATTTCTTTGCAGGTAATTCACAATTTCTTTTTAGTATCTTTTGGATTTACTCTCTCTTTTTGTTTTGGAGTTTCACAATATTATATTTACATGTAAATATTTTTAATATCCCGCTGAGTACTTAAGGAATTCCACAAATCAGATTACTTTGTCTTTTGTTAGGTCTGGAAAATCCTCTGCCTGTTTATTTTTGAATGATTATCCAGACTTTTTCTGTTTTTAAATTCCCCATATGGTTTAAATTTTGTGATTTTTATCTTGAGCAAGAATTGTTTCCTGTGAAATATAATGTCATAAATATCATGATGGTTTTAAAGTTAGGTGAAAAGATTATGCCAATATAACATAAAAATGCAAATTAAGGAGAGCATAGGAAAAATAAGAAGGAGCAATGACATTTAACTTTGGAAAAAGGAAGAGGAACTCAGAAAAGAAGCACCAGAGAATGGGATGGAAGTCATGAAGTGTGGCCTTCTTGAAGCTAAAGAATGAAAGAATGATTTTAAAGGAGACAACTTTAGTTGAAAGACTGAAAAGCCGAAAAAACCTTTTATGAATGGACAAGTGTTTTCAGATTGGGAAGCCAAGAGGTTGAAGTGACTGTTGACTAGAACAATTTTAGTGGAATGGCATGTTTGGAAACATATCATAGAACATTTAAGAGGCAGTGAAAAGAAAAGTAAATGATGTTGGTAGATAGTATGGACAATCACACAAGCTAAAATTAAGAGAGAGTTTAAGATGTTGTGTAGTTGAGAGAGGTTTTTCAAAATTTGTATATAGAGTTTACTTGAATGTCTGTAAATACTAATAGAAAATACTTATAGAAAGGGAGAGTTGGAAGCGCCAGGAGAAAGAATAGATGATTAATTGATGGATGTTGTAGGATGAGTTCCCTGATAATCAGCCTCTGAGATAAAATTTAGCATACAGGATTTTTATGAAGGAATACCCCTGAGCTAAACCCCTGTGGAAAGAAGATGAATTCAGCAGAGGGAGACATCATCTGTAATGCAGACCCAAGAACAGCCTCAACCAATCCCACTGGGAATTCTGGAGGAATAAAAGTCATTCAGAATGTTCTCAATGGGCTGAGATGGCCAGACCATCATATCCCTGCATAGATCTGTCATTGGATGTGAACTGGCCTTGGCAGGATGGATCTCTAAATTTAGGCAGTCCTTGAAGGGACTGGCAGCTGAGAGTTGTCTCTTACCCATTACCTCTGTAGCTAATTACAGGTGAAAAATTAGCTTTGGATGAGAAAAGAGAAATGTCTCCTTCATAGAAAAAACAGCCTTATGAATAACATAGAAAGACATAACTAGTTATCTGTATATATATAATAGATACAAACTGGAGACAAATTTCCAATGACTATTGTATTAGTTAGGGCTCTCTAGAGAAACAGAATCAACAGGGAACACTTGCAAATATAAAATTTATAAAAGCATCCCACGTGACCGCAGGAACACAGAGTACTGAAATCTGCAGGGCAGGCTGTGAAGCCGACGATTCCGATGGAGGGTCTGGAAGAACTCTACAGGAGAGGCTCACCAACTGAAGCAGGAAGAGAGCCTGTCTCTTCTGAATTCTCCTTAGAAGGCTTCCAGTGATCAGATTAAGCATTACTCATTGCAGAAAACACTCCCCTTTGGCTGATTACAAATGGAATCAGCTGTGGATGCAGCTGACTTGATCATGATTTAATTCTATGAAATGTTCTCATCACAACAGACAGGCCAGCACTTGCTCAACCAGACAAACAGGTACCACCACTTGGCCAAGTTGACACATGAACTTGACCATGACAACTATTTAAGTGATTAGGATGTAACAATTTAGGAAGATAGGGTAAGCCAAAATCCAAAACAATGGTGAGGGTTCTGGAAGGAAGTAAAAAGCTGAACGTCAATTCAGGTAGGGTAATCAAGCAACAAGGAGAACTGGCAGGAAAAAAACAAAAAGACTGTGGACAGTGCCAGAGGAGTTTTATTCTAAACATGGACTGAGGAACAGGGTAAATGCATACATTTAAAGTGCCCTAATTCTAAGCATTTCTTGAGAAACAACCTAGCACAATGCCTAAGAGGAGACCCCTTGAACCAAAGAGTCAGGGTTAAAAATCCAGCAATACCACTTAAGGATGATGACTTTCCACTTAAGGATGATGACTTTAAACAAGTTATTTAGCCTTCCTGTGTTTCATTTTTCTCTCCTCTTCTGGGAAATGAAGTTGAAAATAATATTACTAGCCATGGAATTTTATTATATATGCATAGAATTTCATTATATATATATATATATATATATATATATACAGACACATATAAAAACATATTCAGAACAATGTAGTGAGCACTCGATAGACTCTTGATGTTTTAATAACAATAATTGAAGACATTTCAGGGAAAAGCAAATACCTCAAACTTCAATCGTGGTATGAGGTACAGTACTCAAAAGAAACAAATGCCCACTTAGTCACAATAAAATAGAAGCTAAAGTTGAGTATTGAATGAGGGAAAGATTGATGCTGAGTCACTGAACTTTTAACTTAGAGTTTCTTACATTAAACCAATTTTTGACAGGATGAGTCCAAGAATGTGGAATGAGTTTGAAACATAGATGTGGATTTTGGTTGACTCTAATTATAAGAGGCCAGAAAAGTAGTTCCCTGCAAATTTTCAAGAGAACAGGTCAGACTAACATTTATCAAGCACCTAATATTTGTGGCAGGGTTAAAAGTGCTCTTTGTCCACTACTACACTTAATTCTCATAAATATCAAGTGAATTAGTAATATTTAGATTTAGTTATACATATATTTACATATATACATATACATACATATATACATATATACATACACACACACGCATGCACATAAAGACTTTACTGAGTCTGGGAAAGATTGGAGGGTGATAAGTGGTTATAAATATCATACTCCTCCACAGATCAGTCATTGGATACGAGCTGAACTTAAGGGGATATATATGTCGAAAATATTGTGATAATTAAAACCGATGAACTTTGAATTCAAACATAGGTTCTTCTCATTCCAAAGCCTGGGCTGTTGTATATTGTGGCACATGTGTTTTCATATCATTCCTGGTATTCTCCTGTAACTGAAAAGAGGGACATATGCAAAAAATAAACAGAAATACCAAAGAAAAGATAATAGGGACCAGACAGGAATATTATTTTATTAACCCCTGAAAAGTAATTACTTCAGACAAATAAAAGCATGTGAAAACATAATATAATCCTAGTTATAGAAAATAATGAGGCTTGCATATTTTCTGGATTTATTTTTCCTTCATTTTTATTCATCACTGATAAAGTAAATAGTGCTTGTATGCATATCTTAGAGTTCCTTTGGCCTTACCTCATTGGAAAGAAATGATGAGCAAATTTTCATTGGCTCGAATAGTATTTCAGCGGCTATGAAGAACTCTCCAAACATATCTGAGGATCAGGGAGGGGGCTTCACACATGTTCCCAGCAGAGCCCCATCTGAGTGGGCTCTGACAATCACGTTATTTATCTTTTCTTGCTGAGTGTGGTGGCTGCTCTGTAGTAAAAAAAAAGCAAAACCAAAGCCAAAGCAAGCCAGTGTCACTTCTTCACCGTGTACCTCAGGGCTGCCAGACTCTGCCGTGTTCTCCAGGCTCATGTGTCCTCCTCCACTTTTCCCTCTGCAAGATCACAGCTTCTCCTGCTCCGCCCTTCACTGCAGTTCTCCCCCAGGCTGCTCTTGACACTCCATTAAAGACTGGCCTGAGTGGATGGAGTGGTTGCCTCTACCTTGGGCTTGCTCTTTACCAAGAGGATTCCCCAAAATACGGCAACACATGCTCCAGTGCTTCCTGGATTTCTTAAAGCACTTTCTCACCCTAGGACCCGTATGTATGTCCAAGGTTCTGGCTCTGGCAATGAGTTGTGTGACAGACAATACATTCTGACAAATGACTACTCCAGTACGAGTAAGGGTTCTCATTGGGTCAAACCTGTTGTGCTTGGATCCTTTCCCTGGCATGATGTCTATCCTCAGTCTTTATGCAAAAGGGCCCAGGCCTTAAGTCTGCCACATACAGTAAGATATGTGTCTCAATCTTAGTGCCTGATATGTTTGCACTTTTTGTGCACATATATATCATCAAATATATTTTTAAAAAATTTTATAAAAGATGTTATAGATTTAACAGAAAGGTATATGCAGAAAATACAGAATTCTCAAATACCCTTCTATTATTATTAATACCTTACATTAGTGTGGGAATTTTGTTGCAATTGATTAAAGAATATTATTATAATTGTACTATTAACTGCAGTCCATTGTTTACATTAGCACTCACTGATTGTGTTGTACAGTTCTATGTCGTTGCTGTTTTTAATTTTTATTTTAGTAACATACACAAAATCTAAAATTTCTGTTTTAACCATTATCAGTCAAATCCATTTAAATTATCCTGGATTCAGAATAGAGATTACAATTAGCAGCTCATTTTGGCTATTAGCATTCATAATATCATGGTCGCAGACATGTCACCAGAATGTGGGTGGCTTGATTGGAACTTTTCATTGCCTGGCTCCATCTATAGTGTGCAGACCAATTTAGCACCTTATGCAACCATCTCTTACTGCTAAAAGCAGCAAGGTGCCATGTAAAATAAATCAACGTAAAAATTATTTTCTTATTTCAACAAATCCTTAAGTTGTTTCATCACAAGAAATTTCTAATATACTTAATTGAGATATTCTCAATTTAATATGCCTTAAGCATATTAATATTTTAATTTAATATGCCTTAAGAACATTCTCAAAGAAGTCTTTATAAATGACCCATGTACTGGCATCATAAACTAGAAGTGCTAATTGAATTTTTTGTTCATGCTGATTTTTAAGTCATTTTAGGAAACAAATAAGTTTAATAAGATTCTAATTTAGGTGAGTTTCCTGTGGAAGTAAGGCAGTGAATAATTTATTTCCCTAGCCTATTCATGGAAGTTTTAAAAGAGTTATTGTAATTTGTAAGGCGTTGGGATTAACCCAAACATTTTTTGTTCATGCAGGAAAGAAAAATATTTAGATTTGAGAGGTTAGCTGTTAATTTATTATCCACTCAAACATGAAGGCCTCAGTTAAAATTTTAAATTGCATATTTTATTTTAGTCTTCATTTTCTCATATCATAAATCAACTTTGATGAATTCATAATTCTTTGATGTAAAGTAGCATAATAGAAATGCTTATTCTATGTCTATACTAAGACACTGTTGAAAAATGTATTAGGTTAATCTGTATAATATTGCAAGTTATTTAAATTTTACCCTATTAAATGGATTTCAAATGAAAGAACTGCATAAAATTAATATGTATACTATATTCTTCAATTAGTTATAATGTCGAGCTTCCTTTTTCACAAGGTCTGAATAAATTAAAAACTATAAAAAGGAAACCAAAATACTCAGTGTCATTTGTGTGAAATCCCAGGTTAGATGAAGTAGCAGTTGTCAGTATAATCAAGTTTCGAATTAGATGGCTAATTGCATTCTTTGTATAATTGTTCAGTCATATTTTTCTTAATGAGAAAAATATAACACCTAGAGTTGTTGTAAAAAAGTATACATATGTATTTTTTCTCATGGGCAATCACCAGGAATCAAGCCCAGGTCTTTAGCATTGCAGGTGAGAACTCGCCTGCTGAGCCACCGTGGCCCACTCTGTAAAAAGTGTTTTTAATGCATGTGAATTCTCATTGGCTGGCAATAGCAACATTCAATGTTTGTTCATTGCTGTAGTGGTGTTATTTCAGATGATGATGTTGGTGATGGCAAATAGTGATCACTGGATCCTGTTACAAGATAACTTGTACCTGTTACAAGCTCCTACTAGATTATTAAAAGAAGAAGTAATAGAAAGAGTAAATAACTAGTTCAATATATATTTCCCTACTGGGAAAATAACAGCAGGACCTACGCTATCTTCCGTACAAGGTCTCTCAAAGTAAAAATAGCTCTATCTTCAAACATCAACATCAGACTTGAGTGTACAAAGTAAATCTCCTAGGCAGTTCTTGCATTATTTCTCCAAGGTTATATAAGCTGCCAGCATTATCAATCTAATGTTCTTTGATTTTGTTTTTACATTTATTTCTGGCCTCATTCCAAATAGATGATTTATAACCCACCATATTTCAAGTTGAAATGATTTAAATTGGAAGAACAAGGAGGCTTTAAAAAAAATAAAGTTGAGTGAAGTTTGTATAGATCACGCATGCACTGAGGTTCTGTACTTTCGTGAGAAGAGGCCCTCTGGCTGCAACAGCTATCTAGCAGTTAGGAGCTGATCAATTCTGTACTTTGATGATTTCACAAAATAGAACACAAGCTAGGATTTTTTCAGGAAACCTTGAAAAGGACCCATGAACCTGGTTGAATTTTTAGCATAGGGAGTTGCTAGCAATGTAAGAGGAGCTTACATTACACATGTCCTTGCCTTACAATCATCCTCGCAATATGTTGTGGAATGATGGTTGTTAATACTACCTTATTTCTAAGACGTTCACGCCCTACCAAAGCGCAGCTGAGTAGAAACGTTCTGCAGGAGCCATACAATAAGATCCAATCACATGATTTTCTTTGATTTTATAAATGTTAAGTACATTTGAATGTCTCCTTACATCTTTGAAATTTTCCTTATATATCACTTATTAGAGATTTGATCGAATTCAAAAACTTTGCCCTCAAACAATAGCTTATTTTTTAATTAAAATAACTATCTCTTCTTTTCATAGAATACCAATGAATTTATGCTTTTTGACAAACGCAGGTCATTATTTACATGACTGTGTGGCATTTTTCTCTGAGGAATCCATTTAAAGAAATAGTTATTCATCCATCTGTGATAAAATGCATGAAAGATGCCTGTAACTTTTAAAAAATGATGATAATGATCTGTGGTTGTTTAACTATATGAACATTGATCCCCAAATTTGTTCTGGAAATAGAGTTAATTAGAAAAAATACTATCTGAAACGGTGTCAGCATGTAGGTAAGAAGAGATAAATAATGGGATGTCTGAGCTCTTAATTACTAACTTCCTATGTTATTTTATGCTGCAGCCTGTGAATCAGGGAAGAACCAGTAAAAATGCTGCTAAGAAAATATTTTTCATAATGCCTCTACTCTTTGGTGTGTGCAATAATAATTTATTCTTCATTCATACAGACTTTGCCAACTTAACACTCCATTTCTGGATTACTGGAAGATTACCCTGATTACTCAGCGATGTGCAATTTGAAAATATATAAACAAGCTTCAAACTTTATCTCACATTTATATCCGTAGCATTATATTGTAATGAAATTCAATTTCTCCAAAACATACTTACTCTATTGTATACTATTCTATTGCATACTGGTCATTCAAACTCATCTATTAAATAATGACATAAACTAATATTCTTAAATTCTCTTGACTTTTCTCATAGAATAAGGGCATGGATAAGAACAATAAAGATATTACTAGAGATGATCTTAGGTGAAAACTCTTTGATTAATATTGGTTAGTGTACTTAGAAGCCACTTACATTTCAGACAAAAAGTCCCTTGGAAACCATGCAAGTAAAATGAGAAAGCAGAATATATGTTTTTAAACCACTAGAACTGTATATTACAAAAATTAAACCCTAATGGAAACTATGGGCTATAGTTCATAGTATAGTTACAATAATATTATCTCATTAATTGTAACAAAGTTCCTATAACAATGCAAAATGTTAAACATAGGTGAATCTGTGTGTGTGATGGAGGTAACAGGGGAACTCTGTACTTTCTACATGATTTCTTTGCAAAAACAACTACTTTAATTTTTTTTTTAAAGAAGAGAGAGGAGCAAGTAATATGTTGAAAGAAAAAACAAACAAACAAATAAAAAACTAACAACCTAAAAATTCCATGACCAGGGAAAAGTGAATGAAAAATAGAATCTTTCTTATGTGAATAAAAACTGGGACTACATCACCATCAGACCTGCCATACAAAATCTATTAAAAGAAGTTCTTTAAGGGTACACAGGCAGTGTAGTGGTTAAAATGCCCACCTTCCATGCGGGAGACCTGGGTTCGATTTCTGGACCATGTACCCCCCCCCAAAAAAAAAACTCTTTAGAGAGAAAGAAAATTACATAGGCCAGAAACTTGGAGCTATAAAAGAAAAGATCGTCTGAGAAGGAATAAAATGAAGTATTTTATTTTTCTTATTCTTAAATGTTGAAAAAAAGATAACTGTGAAAAGTACTAATAGTAAAAATTTTGGAGTGATTATAGACTATGGATAAGTGAAATGAATGATAGCAATGTCACAAGGCATAGAAGAGGAGAATGGGAATCCTCCACTAAAAGGTGTCTTCACTACACAAGAGTTCTGTTATTTGAAGGTGAACTTAGATTATTTTAAAATGTGTCTTTGAAACTCTATAGCAATGACTAAATATTTTTAAAGATATGTTAAATATAGGAGATACAATTGAATGGAATGACATGCTCAATTAAAAAGGGTAGGCAGAACAAGGGGTAGGGGAAAAACGACAATAAAAGATAATGAATGCAAAATAGATGATATATAGTGATCCAAATATATTAATAATCTCTTTAAATAAGAATTTTCTTTTCACTCAATTAAAACTCAGAGATTATCACAAAGGATTAATAAAAAAAGACCTACCCCCTTTCTTTTCTTTGTGTGCAGATGTTTCGATGTGTTTCCATTTTGCAGCTGGGGAAAGATATGACACTGGGTCTACTGGAACACCTGATGGTATCTTGAGTCAGGAACAAGAAGTACACCCTGGTTATCAGAGGGGGAGCGCTGCACAAAGGTTGCCTTTTGCTCAGTGGCAAGGACTTCTCCCACTGGGATATAAATACCCCATCCTTGAGTGGTACAAACTGTCTCTCATCTCAGACACAAGGTGATGTGTGCAGAGCTGCCATCCACCGAACCTGACTCAAGCAGTTGGTCTCCCACAGCCACAATGGGATTTCTTCCTCTGTTCTTTTGAGCCCTTGTGCCTTGTAAATAATGTGGTGGTCATTTGGAGAAACTCTGTTGTGCTTGAGCCTGTGTTCCCACAACTCACTGTGTAGAAACTCACTCCACTATGGTAACATAGGAGAAAATTTTCATCAGAGTTTTTAGCACAAACTGGTACATGCATAAAATGAACTAATATTCAGCAGTATAAAAGGAGCTATCAAGTTATCAAGAAACCCTGGATGAATCTTAAATACATATTGTTTAGAGAAATAAACCATTATGAAAAAGTTACATAATATATGATTAAATTTATATAACATTGTGAAGAAGGCAAAACTATGGAGACCATAAATTGTTAAATATTGGTCAGGGGTTTCGAGAGGGATGCAGCTGATACTTGACATACACAAGATTTGTCAGTGGCAAAACTTCTTTATGATACTGTAAAGGTGAATACACAAAATGATGCATTTGTCCAAACTCATGGATTTTACCACACAAAAAATGAACCTTAATGTATGCATATTTCAAAGAAATATTTGAGAACTTGGGGGAATCCTAGGATGGAATGCAGACTGTGAAGAAAGAACCTAACTGTATTACCAATGCTTGAGACAATCCCATAGAATGGAGTGGGCTAACGTTAATAATAGTGGAGACTGTTAAGTCTAAAGGGAGAAGGAGTTGCACATGGCATTATGGTTTCTTGGTGAAGTTGTTTTCTTGTGGGTTACTAGTAATCACTTCTGAAACCACAATGGGGCTGAACCATTAAGTAAATAGATAGTGGGTGATGGGAAACAGGTTTATCACTATTGATGAGAGATTTTATAGATAAGCAAATATGAGTAGGGGTAGGCTGGAATGATACATCTGTTACTAGAGTAGAAGAATTGGAGACATCAGCATGAAGTCATGTTTAGCTAATATAAATGGTGATAGAGGCCTATAGAAATATTTATAGATACGTGTATATATATATGGTTTATATAGATTCATTTCCTTGATCTCTGAGTTGAGATGGCCTAGAGACAATACCATTCAGTAGCTATAAGCACACCAGTACCTAGATTCTGATTCCTAATACCATCTGCCAACAGAAGGAACTTAGAGAAGTGACTAAATGTAGGAGTGGGGCAGGAAATATATAACATGAGCCTGGAGCATCTTCTAGTTCCAGAAAGAAAAGAAGTCCTAAAAGTAATCAAAATAAAAAAATTAAATAAAAAACAAAACCCAAACAAACAAACAAAAAAACACCATCAAAACACTGATGATTGTTTTAGTTTCCTCCTTGGCTACTCAAGCAAGTACCATGCAATGGTTCAGCTTACAATGGGAATTTATTTATTCATGGTTTTAAGGTAAAAAGAAAGTCCAAATCAAGGCAGCATCCAGGTGATGCTTTCTCCCTAATGACTAAGGCCTTCTGGGGTTGGTTGCCCATGATCCTTGGTCCTTACCTTGTCACATGGCAAGATACATAGTAGCCCCCTCTGGCCCCTCCCTTCTTTTCCCAATTCCCTCAATTTCATATGTTGGCTGCTCCCTTTGAGGCTTTCTCTGTCTTGGCCTGAATTCATCCCACTTAGGAAGGACTCCAGGGGCAGGATTAAGACCATCGTGATGGAGGTAGTCAACACATTACTGAGCTAACTTCCTAAAAGTGCCCTACTTGCCAGGCGTCACAGCCACACGATGGATTAAGTTTAAAAACCTATTTTTCTGGGGTATGTACAACTCCATGCCACCACCCTTTTATGTGATACCTAAAAGGTCACAGGAATCAAATGAAAGAGCTCCCAATGGATACAGGTGTTAAATTTTGAACATTAAAATACATAACATATACTAGATCATAATTCAAATCATAAAATAAATATCCATGAATTCATAGCAATATAAATAAATGTTTGAATGAATGAATGAATGAATAGGGAAGAGTAGAAAATCCTTCCAGGCAGAAGAATTTCAAGTAATTTATGTGGGTACCACATCCTCAAGGGGATTTTAACTCCTGTCCCACTATGAGAACTGTTCAATGAGGCCCCCAGAGAATAACATACAGAAAAGGGAATTACAATGAAGAAACATGACACATATCCTCAGCCGGTGGCAAACTTAACATTAACAGTGTTAATCCTCCTGACAGCATGCACTTTTGATAGCGTGTGATGAAAACGACACTTTATCTCTGTGGTCTTCCTTCCCAAAGCCATAACCCCAATCTGATCATGAGGAATACTCAGACAAACACAATTCAGGGACATTTGACAAGATACATGACCAGTACTCTTCAAAACTGTCAGTATTCGGAAAATCAAGAAAGCCTGAGAAACTTTTAGTCAAGAGGAGCCTAAGATATGACAATTAAATGTAACATTGTATCCTGGATGAGGTGCTGGACCAGGAAAATTACATTAGGTGAAAGCAACGGAAATCTAAATTTATCTAAAATGGATTTTATTTAATAAAAATGTGTCAATATTAGCTCACTTAAGTTGTGACAAATACACCACACTAAAGTTAGATATTAACAATAAGGAAACTGATTATGGGGTATATGAGGAATCTCCATATTTGAATTGTGCAAAATGAGGTATGTTCAGTGATGTTCATTTTTCGAATTATTTGATTAGTAAAATGTTTGGAAAAAAGTAAATGCTCTTCAATAAAATTATGGTTTACCATATACTGGAATACCATGCAATAGAATAAAAGAATAAGCTCTTTATGTATTGACATGGACCAATCCTTAAGATTAGTGTTAAGTGAAATCAAGCCAGCTGGGAAAAATATGTAAAATAAGCTGTAAAACAGAAAAAAAAACATATTAAAAGAATAATGTGATGGCTTGAAGCTGTATGTACCGTAGAAAAGATCATGTTCTTAAAGCTAATCTATTCCAGTGGGTGTAAACTTACTGTGGGTGGAATCTCTTGATCAGGTTATTTCAGTTGAGACACGCCCCAGGTGTTTCTTAATCCTCTTATGGAGTCCTAAATGAGATGAAATGTAGAGAAGCACAAGAAGAAGCTGAGAGAGATACACACAGAAGCTCAGAAAGAAAGCTACAGATGGAGCAACCAGAACCTGAAGGCAATAAAATCGAGGCGAGAAGGACTAGCAGACACCAACATGCCATGCCATGTGCCAAAAGAGTCCCAGATTTCCAATCCTATTGATGTCTTTGCACATTTTCAAGGCCTCAGAACTGTAAACATGTAACCTACTAAATGCCATTATTAAAAGCTAGTCCATTTCTACTATACTGCATTTCAGCAGTTTTAGCGAACTAAAAAATTGATACAATAGAAAAAATGAACACAAGTAAACAGCATCAGATGTCCGATGAATTCTCATTGCCCACCATGAGAAGGAGTTTCTATTACAGAGAAAAACAAGCATAAAGCTTTTAAATAGTGCATTAAAAAATGCATATAGTTCTACGGCTTGTTTTCTTCTCTATTTTTTATTGTAATGACATGCTTTGGTGATCATTCTTTCTTGTATATTTGGAATAAAATAACTCCTTTTGAAAATGTACATTTTGGATATACATAATTGTTAAGTTATAATAGATTTGAACATTTTAATATTATGGGAAGTTTTATTGTTTCTACTGCTTTACTTTTATAAACAATAATATCTTTTCTTTGGCTTTACATTAATATATTTTTCACACGTATATAGGTTTTAATAGGATGGGTTCTAGAAAATCATTCTTTTTAATACAATTTTTCTTAGATATATTAATATGCCAAATAATCATCCAAAGTGTACAATCAGTGATTCACAGTATCATCATATAGTTCTGCATTCATTATCACAATTAATTCTTGAACATTTTCTTTATTCCATAAACAATAAAAATAAAAATAAAAAAGAACATGGAAAATATCCTAACACCCATATTCACCCCTATTAGTTATTTACACATTGTCTTTATTTTCTTACTCATCTGTCCATACATTGTATAAAGGGAGTGCCTGTCACAAGGTTTTCACAGTCACATCATAACACTGTGCAGGCTATGTAGTTACACAATCATCTTCAAGAATCAAGGCTACTGAATTACAGTTCAATAGATTCAGGCATTTTCTTCTAGTTACTCCAAAAACAACAAAAAAATCTAAAAAGGAATATTCGTATGAAGCATAAGAATCATCTCCAGAATGATCCCTCAACTCTATTTGAAATCTCTCAGCTACTAAAACTTTATTTTGTTTCATTTCCCCTCCACCTTTTGGTCAAGATGTCTTTCTCCATTCTGCAACGTCAGGGCCAGGCTCATCACTGGGAGTCATGTCCCACATAGGTGGGAGGGCAGTGAGTTTGGTTGTCAAATTGGCTTAAAGAAAGAGGCCACATCTGAGCAACAAAAGAGGTTCTCTAAGTGTGACTCTGATGCATAATTATAAGTAGTCTTCACTTTCCTTTTGCAGGAATAAGTTTCATCAGGGCAAGTCCCAAGATGAAGCACTTGGCCTATTAAATTATTAGTCTTCAAAACGTGCAAGAATATCAGGTCTTCCCCAGGTGGGGAAGTTTAATAGTTTCATATTTATCCCCAGTCCCTCAAGGGGTCTTTGCAAATACCTTTTTTTATCTTTTGCCCAGATTATTCAGAGATGTATTGGGGCATACCTCTAACCTGTACAAACCAACAAGATCTCATTCCTTATTCAAGTTTCCATGTAATTATGGTGTTAAAATAAGTAGACCATACAAATTAAATAAGGTAATGTAGTACAGAAAATATAAATTATGCACTAAATAAACATCCCTTCCTTTGGTCTCCCTCAGAAAGCGAAGTTTTAAAATACAGTCAGTATCATCTTTTACTCTTTAGTCTAATTTATGTTAGTCCTGACCAGATAATATTTATTCATAGCTCTAATTGATCTCTTTTTCAATATTTTTATAGTTGTTGAACAGGGTAATGCCAACTTGAAGAGCTGCAAAACTCGAGCCCTGCCTCCTCTCTGCCAGGAGAGACCTCAAGTTTACTTTCTTGCTTTCTCTGAGTTTGTGTTCAGAGCTTGTATTCAGCAGTCCAAATTTGTTAATTAAAACTATAATTAGAGATTGGTTGAACTACTTTCCTTTGCTCCTTGTAGAAAGTGCTTCTTTTTCCCATAGGAAAGTGTCCTCAATACAGCATGCCATGCCAATGGCTGCGGGGCTCCAGCCTCCACAGTTTGGGAACTTACAGCTCTGTGCTATGGTATTGGCCATTCTGTCCATTCCAGACTGGTACAATGTGTGTCCAATCATAGATGTCCCCAAACAGTTGTTCCAGACAGTTTCTGGCTATTTTACTGACTTTTTAAAGGAACAAATTTCCATACTCCACTACCCCACCATCTTACCCCACATCCCCTACAAAATTGTTCTTTACAAAAGCCATACCAATATATAATTCAATGAAAATTTAAAAGCATTCTTTTTCACTGGCATTGCATTTCTATTAATCTTGTCATTTTTGTCACTGAAAAATAAACACATTTTGTTATTATAACATATAATTCTTTGATTAGTAGAAGAGTGAGATATTCCATGTATTTATGGGTTTTAACTATTCTTCGGTTATTTTCTTTTGTTCAAGTTTTTTCTTTTGAGGGTTCTTATATCCTGTCGATTTGTAAATTACTTCATTATCGTGCATAGTAGTCCTTTGTCTCATATTGTTTGCAATCATCCATTGTGTTGATGAATTTTTTTATTTTATTTAAATTTAAATTTTATTTGTTCATCAATTAAGTTTGTTACGTCATTGAACCAAAGACTTCAGGTTTAAAAAGTGTTACAGTTTCTAGTGAATACATGAGTTTATAGAAAAGCTAAGCATTTGGTTCTCTTAATGCAAAGTTTGGAGTTCCCAATGTAGGTGAGAGAAAAAGAAAATTAGAAAAAGAGAGAGAGAGAGAGAGAGAGAGAGAGAAGTATTAGTTATGGATGTTGGTAAACTTGACTTTAAAAGAGGATCAAAATGGGAGTGAACATCACCTGCATTCCCATTTGATTCTAAATTTTTTCTTCTGTTTCATATATCTGCTACTTTGCAATCTAGCTTTTCCTTTTCCTTTTGTATATGGTTCCTTCAATAAGCTCACTAAATTCACTTCACACTCCAATATACGATAAGGAAGGTGGAGGCTTACAATGCACATAAAATAACAATGAGCTACATAATTCCATGGGCAGGAGTGTCACTTGGGGTAACAGCTGTTTTTAGAAACAAGTATATCATTAGAGAAGACATGTTAAACTATGTTTATTACAATATTTTTATATATTGTAATTATCACAAACAATTATCTTCGTGAGTTGCATTTGTTTTAGTTTCCTAGGCTGCTTAAAGCAGATACCACAAAATGCTTCAGCTTAAATAAGTAAATTTATTATCTTATAATTTTGAGACCAAGAAAATATCCAAATCAACGCATCATCAAGGCAATGCTTTCTTCACAAAGACTGGCTGCCAGTGATTCTTTGCTCCTCTGCCACAATGCAAGGCACATGGTAGCATCTGCTGATCTCTCCCTTCTCTTCTGAGTTTCATTTCTTTCAGCTCCTTACATCCATGGTTTTCCTTTCTCTCTCTGTACTCATTCTGTTTATAAAGGACTCTAATAAGTGGATCATCACCCATCATGAATGAGGTGGGTCATACCTTAACTTAGGCAGCCTTATCAAAAGATCCTACTTACAATGGGTCCATACCCACAGGCATTTACTAGCATTAAGACTATGCTTTTCTTGGGTACATACAGATCTAGAGCACCACACTCCACCCTCTGAGCCCTACAAAGAAATGTTATTTCCAAATGCAAAATACATTAATTCTATCACAATATCCAAAAAGCTTTAAGTAATTCATGAAACAATTTTTAGTATGAAGTCTCATTAAAATTGTTTACAGGTATGGTCTGTCTTGGGCACAATTCCCCTCTATGTGTGAGCCTGTGAACTTAGAGATCAAATTACATGTTTCCAATATTCAATGGAGGAATAGTCATATGATAAATAGTCTCTTTCTCATATGAAAAAAAATGGAATGAAAAGAGAGGTCACAAGTCCCAAACAATTCCAAAACCCTGCAGGACATACTCCATTAGATTTCAGGATCTGAGAATCATCTATAGAATCATGTTGTCCTTTGGGCCTGACGTAGTGGCAGCCCCACCACTTCCAAGTGCTTGAGGAGTAGCTATGCTCTCTCTGAATACTAGAGTGATGTTTTCACTCTCTCAAGCATTAGGGTGATGGCCAGGCTCTCTGAAATCCTTGAGGAATAGGCCCCACTCTCTGGGAAATCTGGGGTGATAGATTCTCCACAATTTCCAACCTCTCTGAAGACTTGGGGGAGCACTCTTTCTGAAACAATGGTGCTGAAGGACCATCCTGTCCAAGTGCTGTGACACACTCACTTTTCCATACACATGGTGGGCCTGCTCTCTTGGCCCAAGAAAATGTCTTTAGTTCAGATCTCAGCTACCATTGTTCTTCCTTTGTAATGATTATTCCTTCAATGTTTCCCTCCCTTGTGCCTTTTAGCACAGTTTGGCAGTGATTCTGTTTATCTCACAAAAAAGGTATCAGTTTTGCATGTAGTAAACAAGGATCCAAACCATCAGATAGTAGATTTTCTGCAGACCCTTCCTGAATAACTGCATCTCCACTCCTGACATACACTGTAATGCGGTCTGGAGCCATGTTCAGTTCAGCCCTCACTTAGAGCTCTATTCTCTGGGGACTCACTTTCCAGAAGCTCAGAAGTTTCCAAACCACCACATTTCTGGTTCCTTTGTTCCCAGGTGTTCAGTTCTCAGCATAGCCCTTTCCCCTTGAATTTCAATATAAGCTGCAAGGGGAAACCAGGCTGCACTTTCCAACTATAGCTTCAAAATCTCCTCAGATAAATACCCAAGCTTATCACTCTCAGATTCTGCCTTCCATCTGATATCAGAACTCAATTTTGCCAACGTTTCTGACACTTTAAAGGAAGAATTGCCTTTTCTCCAGTTTCTGATAACACAGTCATCATTTCTGTCGAAGGCCTCATTGGCAGTACATTTAGCATCCATATATCTATCAACAGTCTCTTCAAATCAATCTAGGTCTTTTATATCAAGCACCATACAATTCTTCCAGCCTCAACTCATTACCAATTCCAGAGTTACTTCCACATTTTTGGTATTTGAAATAGGAGGACTTCACTTTCCTGGTACCAAGCTCTGTTTTAGTTTTGGTGAAGCCACAAACTAGTGAAGTCCCCACTAGGTAAGACAGCCCCCACCCCCAGTAAAATTTCACATGCACATCTCTAAGCATGATCGCTATCTGTACTAGAACCACTCCAGCAACATTTAAATAAATCCAAAGAGACATGTTTATGATATTGCAAATTCCAACTTGACTCTTTGCCTTCTTTGTTCTTACCTCATACAACCCTTGTAACCTGCTCGTAGCATGGAACACTACTCTGGATACTGTGTGGCTGCCCAGGACCAGCTTCCTCATCTGAAGTCCCCTTATAAACTATTACTATTTTACTACATAGAGTGGCCTCCTTCATTTTTTTCAGTCCTAATTCTCCACTGAACTTTGGTGGAATCTATTCAGTGAGTTCATGCTGGATAACTCGTGATCTAGCCATAAGACCGAAAATGAAGCAAGCCAAGGGAAATAAGAAGCTGTAGACATTATGTAGCAGTGAGCAGTGCAATCCTGGAGTGGGCAATTTCCAGGATGCCAAGGGATATAGCCCATTTTTTTAAATGGTTTGGCCATGCATGAGTGTGGGGGCACCCTGAAAATGCCAACTGGAGTGTTACTTGAACTGAAAGGAGCCTGGGAGGTCAAATGGAAATTGGAAGGAAAAGAAGTCATTGCTGTCACCATGTAGCCATTGTTATCTCTGGTTAGATGTGCTACTGAATCCTAGTGAAAAACAGAAGCTGAAATAGAGATTTTAGTTCTAGAAAAGGACATTAGCTTTTCGTGTTCCAGCAGTGCAAATGAATTAATAAGAAAGGTACAAACCCAAGAGATTCAATTAGTAGTACTGGCAGGTAAAATTGTGAAGATGCATGGATGAAGGATGCCAGGGCAGCCGGTTCAAGTGGTTATTCAGAGGGCAAGGCTAGGCTCGGAGGTGTGGGACTTGGAAGAGTGCAGAAGAGGGAGAATGGGAGGAAAAAACTGAAACTGAAGATGGACCTAAACAAAAAAGGCTGTTAATAACTACCAAATTGAAAGCATCCAGGGATCCTGATTACCTTGGGAAGATATCCTTGCTCCAAAGCAGAGAGTAATGAGGGAGTATACCTCTGCAGAATTAGTAGGTAACAGAAAAGTTTAAACAAAAGGGCTGATAGCTCATAGCTACTTGGTTACTAAGATTATGGGATGTAGGGGGAGACAGTATTATGCTTCCAGAAGTAGAAATGGCAAAAATGGCCCTCATAACTACACATCCCTATATTCCTCAGCATCTACCAAACACGGCAGAGACCAGACAGTATTCAAAATTTATTAATATGGTGCATTTTAGCTGCAAATTTGGCCTGGTTTAATGAGGGAACACACCATCTGTAATAGGTAAATAGTTATCTATGGAAGAATTGCACAATATAGTCAGAAAATTAAGAATGCAACATGCAGTATATGCTAAACTCTTTTATGGACCTAATAATGAGTTGGTTTGGACGAGTATGAAGTATTAAATCGTCCAAATCTCACCTCTAAGCAGGTATGGGTCATTAGTAGCTATTCTGAACCCACTAGTCTGTCAGGCCATACACTGCATGGCACAAACAATGGCAGAGATTGGTGAAACAGAAAGAATATGGTCGAAGTGGGTAAGGAAAGTAATCAAAGAGGCCTCAAAAGGGAAGGCGCAGAAGAATCTGTAACTGTAACCTATAAACAATAATGGGCTGCAGGCACCGTAATAGAAAAAAATAATAATAATAAACAACCTCATGCTGTTTTAGTGGGACTCTAGCAAAAGGAGCCTAAGGAGAAAAAGAAAATCAGCCTCTGCCTAAATCTGTAACTGTGCTACCAGTTGTCAATTCCATGATGTTCCCTATTTCAGTTTGCTTAAACTGTCAGAATGCAATATTCCAGAAATGGGTTGGCTTTTACAATGGGGATTTATTACTTTATAAATTCACAGTTCTAAGACCATGAAAATGTCCAAACTAAGGCATCACTAGGAGGATGCCTTCTATGAAGAAAGGCTGCTGGCATCTGGGACCTCTGTCACATGGGAAGGCATCTGGAGTTCTATGCTCCTGGGTTGTATTGCCTTCAACTCAGCTATTGATTCCAGTGGCTTTCTCTCTGTGTCTTACAGGACTTCTTTTAGTGTCTCTAGAGCATTTCTCCATCAGCGCTCTCCAAATATGTCTGAGCTCATTCTTTGTATCCTCTCACAAAGGACTCTAGGAAAAGATCAAGACCCACTCTGAATTGGGTGCATCACATCTCCATGGAAACAATCTAATCAAAATGTCCCACCCACGGTAGATCTCAACCCACAAGGATGGATTAAAATAACATGGCATTCTCTGAGAGTATATAACAGTTTCAAACCAGAACACCTCCCCAAGGAAAGTGCCTGGTATAAAGGGGTAGAAAACCACTACTCTCTGAGGCCTAGGTTTGGGGCTTTAGTCACCTGCCAACACTGGCAACAGCAGGTGATCAGAGACCCCACACAGAGTTAGTTACCTACTGGTCTCTTGCAAAGTTTTTGCATGTTGTAGCCCTTATTGATACAGAGTACCCATGCATCCATAGGAATGCCTGGAGATTTAAAGGGCCCCTAAAGGTAATAGATGAGTATGGGAGAAAAGCCATAAGGTAGTGGAAACTACCATAACAGCGCAAATTGGGCGCCTCACCCCCAGAAAGGATATTGTATGTATTTCTCCCATTCCCACATATAGATTAGTATTGGATTGTTACAAGACTGAGACATTACCACCTCCACAGGTGAAGTTTACCTTTGCATCTGCACAGTGAAATCAATTATACAGGGTGTTACTCTTTGTTCCCAAGTGCACTTGTCCCCCCTACCAGGAGAGTCATGCATGCCAACAATTTTGTCTCTGGAGTAGATATATTGAAATCAGTGAGAGTTAGAAGAGCTGGCCAAAGCATGGATCATATGACCAGCACAGGACCCATTTAATAGTCCTGCATGGCTGCTGAAAAAACCTGATGGTAGTTGGAGAATGTCAGTCAATGATAAAAAACTGATTAAGGGCATTCCTCCTAATCACACAGTTGTACCTAATATTGCAATGTTTCTCGATCATTTATCAGCCCAGTTAGGGGAGTTCTATTAGGTATTCAGCTTGGCTAATGCTTTTTCAGTATGCCACTAGCTGAAGGTAGCACTTGCGTGTGCATGTCGAAGGTGGCATTGGATGTTCCAAGTTTTGCCACAAGGTTAACTACATAACTCCACAGAACAGTGGCAGCTAATCTATCAAGATAGGAAAAGCCAACAAATGCTGCTTTTTTCACTATATTAATGATTATTATACTTACTTAATAGTATTACATCACTAGAAATGGCCCGGCTGTGGATGGGTCACCAATGATACCAAGTTATTGTGGCCTGGACAGTCTGTAAAATTCCTAGGGGTGGTTTGGTTGGATAAGACTAAGTTATTTCTGCAGCAGTGACAGATAAAGTACACATGTTCCCAACTCTCTATACTGTAAAGGAACTGCAAACCCTTTAAGCTTATTAAATTGTCGGAGCCCTGTTATACACCACCTAGGTCAAATACCTCAACCATTATATAAATTGATAGCAAAAGAGGGACTTACTGATTTTGAGACACTAAATCTCAGCAAGCATTCTAACATGGAAAAATAGCTGTAAAACAGATACAGTCTCTAGGTGCTTTACTAGCCAGGCAAGCTTATGAATTGGATGTTGCCAGCTACCCAGAAGGGGTTGAGCGTGCCTATGACAGAAAACAGAATGAGAAGCAAGTGCCACTCAGGTTCTGGTCTCAGCTATGGAAAGGAACAGTGCAACATTATATTCCTATTGAAAAACAACTGTTAGCAGTGTACCTTATTTTTATGCAAACTGAGCCTGTAACAATGACTTTGCAAATAACTGTGTGACTGTCTTTGCCAATAAGTGGATGGATCAAAGACATTTGTATTCAATCCAAAAGTGCATGTGCACAGGCCAGCACACTAAAAAGTGGCAGACTTATTTACAACAGAGTTGTTTCCGTACTAGCCCACTATTTAAAGAATTACATATACTATTGTGGCCAGAATACGTATGTAGAGAATCTGAACTCCCTTATGCAATGTATGCCAACATAGAGAAAGTAGCATCAACAAATAGAGGGAATAGGAGCCCCATTGGAAGATATCTGATGGTTCGTTATGAAAAGTTCCTTCAATGGCATGCAATAGCAGTTTAAATCACCACGGACATCATAAGGATGTATGAAGGAGAACATCACAGCAGTCAATGAGCTGAGCTATGAGCCACCTGGATGGTTAAAGTCTGTGAGCCTATGCCAATAGCCATATGCTACCAACAGCTGGGCATGAATCATGGCCTGACTCTCTGAAAGGGAGCATGAAAACAGGGAAATGGACTATAGCTGCTAAGGACATGTTGGGTAAAGCCCTTTGGAAAGAGATCTGGGTTAGGAAAAAAATACAAAATTACAATCTGGCATACTCCAGCCCATATATCACATACATTTCCTGGAAATTTGGAAGCTGACACCATAGATGTCAAATTAGATGACAAATTAGATGCTAGTGAAAAACCACGACCAAACAGCTGGCTACACCATAAATCTGGATACAAGGGTCCTAAGACTATATGGAATTTATGAAAAGTCCGCATCTCCCTATAGTGCCGTACCAGTGGCCTGAATCCTGTCCAACATGCACTTGATGGAGGGGCCCCCACCCCATAGTAAGGGACAGATACAAGTGGGACTGCAATGCTGGCAAATAGACTATACAGGACTCCTTCCTCTGACAGATGAACAAAAGCACACACTAACCTGTGTAGATTGCTTAAGGTGTTGTGTGGGCTTTTGGATGCTGATGCAGGAATTAAATTTTGACAATATGAGGACTTGAGAAATTTTCCTTTGTGATTGGGTACCCACGGTACATTGACAGCAACCAAGGCACCCATTTTACAAGTCACCAAGTCCAGGGCTGGGCATGAGAAAGAGCAATTGTCTAGCATTTTCACCTGCCATACATCATTTTAAAATAAGAGCTACAACAGTGATCTCTGAACCACTCATTGCATGGATGGGCACCTCATTTATGGGAAGCAATTCAATTAGGCAGATAAACAGTGCACTGATAACTGGGCAAACTTCAGCGCTTGAAGGATTCAGAACTCTAATGTCCACTCCACCAACAATAATAACAGAAGTAACATCAGGACAAGGTATTCCAATTATGTTAAGATTGCTGCAGGCCATATACAAAAGCACCCACCAAATTTGATGAGGCTTATGCTGGAAAACGCCCCCTAAGAGGGTAGGTACTCTTATTCCTTGAGGACAGGGAAAGGAATTAGCAATATCTCTGACTCCTATTTTATATATAGAAGTTTCCCTTTGCTCTGGTCTACAGAAAGCCTGCTTTATCCAAGCTGGGGCAGAAGTTGCACTTCTATTAGGCTTACTGTGGGCTTCTTCATATAATGTCCTGTCAGATGCCATAGAACTCTTGGAAGGTAATGAGTTGGTAGAACTTTCCAGGGAAGAAGCCATGCTTGTCAGGAGATAGGCTTATAACTTGCTTATTTGCAAATAGTCATGACCTCCCCGTGTTAAATTCTACTAAATAAACTTGTATTTTGTCCTTTGGTTAATGTTTCTTCTTCCTTTACAGCAGAAGAAAATGAATTACTGAAACGAGCAACAGTAGTAGCTGCAACCCCAAACCAAACTGACTGCTGGGTGTGTGGACGGTTGCTGACTTCCGCAGAGATGGAAAGCCTTGGAAAATATTGTCTTTAATCCTAACAGAGTTTGTGGATCTGCATTGCTAATTTTTCTCTTGATATTAGCAGGAATAGGTATCTGTTTATGTGTCTTAGGTTGTTGTGGATTCTGCCTCTAGATTTAGCCCCACACTTGCCACTCAGAGATATTCACAGGAGAGACATGTGTAGAATGCATGGGTTTTTGACACTCATTCAGAGTGTCATAACCAGACAATTTCCTAGGCTGCTTAAAGCAAATATCATGAAATATCATGAAATGGATTAGCATGAACAATGGGAATTTATTAGCTTACAGTTTGGAGGCCAAGAAGATGTTCAAATAGAGACATCATCAAAGCAGTGCTTTTTTCCTGAAGGTCACCTGCCAAGGACCCTTGGCTCCTCTGCCACATTGCAGCATCTGCTGGTGTCTCCCTCCTTTTCTGGGTTCCACTGCTTTTAGCTTCTTGCTTCTTTGGCTTTCTCTTTTTTTTTTTTTTATCTCTGTACCCATTCCATTTATAAAGGACTACAATTAAGGCCCATTCTGAATGAGGTGGGTCACACCTCAACTGGAGTAGCTTCATGAAAATATCCTATTTAATGGGTTCAAACCCACAGGGATGGATTAGCTTTAAGAATATCAATTTCTTGGGTACATACAGTTCTAAACCACCACAGCATTTAAATATGAAATTTATTTTCAAAACAAATCAAAGATCAATTTTAATAATTTCAATTTGTAACTTTTATCATAATTTAATTTACAAATTAATATATATCATAGATATATATATAAAATATAAGTGCATATTATAAGACATTTACACATACACAGTCTCTTCAAATGAATTTGAATTTCAGCATTTTAACATTCCACTTGGAAGTGTGATGCATATATGTTTATATAAATATATATAATTTTTTTCACATATCAAAATATTAAGGATTGTAAAAGTTGAATAGACTTCCAAGAATGCATAATAGACAAAACCCAAGATTAGGACGGGAGTTCCTAATTCCTAATCTATTAATATTTCTGATATACTATCACATCTTAAATAATGTTGGAGCCACAGATATATCTATACCCTCTTAGTTTCTGGTAGGTCTAGAAATGAAACTTTCTCAATTATTGTATTTAATATATATTTTTAATTTAGTAGAAAGTGATATAATATTTTAATTCCAGTGAAATCTGGCTAAGATTCAAAACACATTACAAATTTACTTTACATTTCAATGTTTTAATAAAAAGTTCTCTGGTGTTCCTATAAATTGCACATTCAGAAACATTAATTCTTTTATAGTAAATATGTTATCTGGAAACCTTGCTCATTTCAATTAATCAATTGGAAACTTGAAGAAAGTTAGACAATATCACTTTTAGTATTTGTGACATACCCGGAAAAAATGTAATGCCTTGTTAATTATTTCAGCTTTCATTTCAAGACTAAATGGTACCAGATATTGTTCAAGAAGATGTTTTATGTAATATTCAATTACTTTTAGATTTAACTCACAGGTAAATTCTTGTAGAGGTATTTTAATTTGACAACGAAGTTAATATTACAAGAATGTTGAGAAGATAGGAGAAACTTGGATCTAATAAATGGAATTCAAAAAAGCTACATGTACAAATCATTGTACGTTAGTGTTCAAATTCTATTTTGATGTATTTTAAACTAGTTTTATGCTAATGAGATTTTACATGCCTGTAGCAATGTGTAATGTTTTATTCAAATGGTGAATTAAAATACAAATAGAAGAAATAACTTTTTTTTTTTAGTTTTAGAGATTGGTGTCAAGGGATGTTTTTAAAAAAATGAGTAAGGGACAGTGAAGTAAGGGTTATTGAAATTGCTTGACAAAGTTTTTCTATTTAAAAAATTTTATTTATCCGTTTGTTTTTATGCCATCACTGTTATAATAGTAAGTTATATTGATCAACCATTTGCCACATTCCCGGTTTTTAATGAAGTACCGAGTATATATTTTTTCTATTTTAAAAATTAGGCCATGAATTATATATAGTAAAATTCACACTTTTCGGCCCAATTTTGTAAATTTTTACATGTATATAAAGTCCTATAACTAGCTTTAAATTGGGTTATAACAGAGATAGGCCATTCCCAAAAATTTCCCTGGCCTCTTGTAGTCAAGCCCATCATGCGCCCGCAGACTGCACCCAATATTGATCTATTACCTGTTTCTCCAGTTAATGCCTTTGTAAGAATGCCCTGTAAGAGGAAGAAGACTGCATACAGCATTTTTAGTGTGGATTCTTTCACCTAACAAAATGCCATTGAGCACACACACATGGTCACTCAAATCAGTAATCGGCTCCTTTTTGTGGAACCACCGCATTCCAATTTTTGTGCTCAGCTGTTGCCTTTTGATTATCCCGTTCACAGCAGATGAGCATGTTATTGACCCCGTTGAAATGTAATGATTCAAATAAGCACATCAAGAGTAAAAATACGCTTTGGAAAACAAAAGCAAGCCTATGTTCTTAAGGACGACACTATATTTTATTTAATCTACTGCAGATCATTAAGCTACATTACCAAAAATGTATCCAACCCACAGGTGTAATTGTTTTTCTCTTATCCTTATTGATGCAAAACAAAGCACAGGATGCATGAGCACAGCCGTTGCATCTTAGTTTTTCTTCAATCCTGTTTGGCTCTGCTTCAAATACTTAAAAATGGATTCAGAAAAACAAGGATAAAAGATAACTTTTGAAAGCAAAATAGCACATATCCTTCAACTCCATATTGTCACGATGGCCTATGATATTTCAAAGTTTTTATTACAATTATTTTAGAACAATATATTACTTTTCTTCTGGGAAACTTCTTTGTATTATTTTTTCAGAACCTGAAAAAAATTGCATATTGACAAGTAGTCTAATTTACAATATGTTAATAAGCTTAATAATGAATAGATGCTACACATTTATTTAAAAATTATCCAACATTGAACAGAATAATAGAGGAAAATCCATTAAGCAATACCCAATAAAAAATCAAGCAGAACTTTTCCAGTGCATTCGAAGCTTCTTTGCCAATTACTGAGTCATACTCTTCTAAGGACTTGTTTTTTTCCAAAAGGAAATAGAGAGCAAAGTAAATGACAATGTCTAATTCACCTCTTGTTTGTCTTATGAAATTAACAAGTTGATCTTCTGTTTTCACATTCTTTATCCTTTTGCTACTTTGTGCTTTTGATGTATTTATTTCACTAATTACTTAATTATGGTATTTTTCTCTATCCCTTTGTTTCCATATGTAAGTTCTACTCCATAATAAAATGATGATTATGTATTATTGAATGTACTTGGGAAACAACAACAACAAAACAATTTTCTTTCTTGAAGTGCAACCCTTATTTATTTTGATTAAATTGTTCTAACCCACTAGATAGATTACTATTTGCACATATTACAATACTTGTTTTAGTCCCTCATCTTGTTCTACATTTTATAATGTGAAAAAAATTAGAAATGCATCCACATATGCATCATGTGTTAAAACAAAAGTACTGTAAACCTCATATTGGAATACAAAAGCAATGAAAACGTGTGGCAAGACTTTATTTCAGCTTCACTTGTATGCATCCTTTAAAAATGTGTCCATTTTATTTCTTTACCTAATTATAATGTTAGACTGTGAACAACTTGCACTACTCTATTTTACATGCAATGTGTTACTATGAATTTCTAAAGCTTTGGATTTAAATCAGATGATCATTAAACGTGTCTAGAAAAGCAAAAAAGCATTTTAGTCATTTATTTTAACAGCATGTATAGATGCTGCCTTCTCTGGGTAAATTATTGGCAAATACATGTTCCATTCAGTGATGTTATAGACAAGGAACATGAAGAAAAATATTAACAGATGTAGGTTATTCAAAACTGTTTTACATTTGTGTTAGACATTTTATATATTTTTCCTACTGATTTAATTGAAAGGTTGGTTGTTTTGAGTAAAATTAATATGATTTTTTATATTTTTACAGTAAATAATTTTATGAAATTATATTTATCCTTAAGTTATGCAAAAACTATGACAAAAACATCCTCTCTTTTCTTTCAAAATGTCTGTGTTATACTCTATATGCTCATATATCCATTATAATAGTTAAATTAATATAACACCTAAGATATTAGGATGTCACTGGACTACACCAGCAGTTTTATAAATGTCAGCTCCTGAGTGTTACGTGTGAAAGAGCGCCAGTGCAGTAAAGCATCCAACTGGCCTTTTGGCAGTCACTGGAGTATTACATTTTAAAGGTCAGACATATAGGATTATTTTACATGCATCACCTTGTTGGAAAGACAGGGGCTGAGCCGTCACACCTTGTTCAAACTTTTCTTGATGGTTCAAAACTTAAAGGAAATAAATCTGGAAATATGGAGCAAAATTCTAAACATCAAACATGTAAAATAAATTATCAGAAGACTGTACTTTACATGCACGAGTACTTGCTAAAAATCTGGGATGATATAAACAATTTATGTTTAAGTAGAGTAAAAAGCTGATGTGGATTACAGATTTTGCTTATATATCCTAAATAGCTGGTCGTGAAAAATAGTGACATAAATACATATGTTCCATCTTATTCAAAGTCTCTCTATATATTTTTCTAAGTCTATATATTTTGTACACAAACTTGAAATTTCATTTCCTATTTCTTCTTGGCATAAGAGCCTATTTGATCAATTTCAACTTTATCCTCCTTATTAACTTTCCCAGATTCAAAATAAATTCCTGGAAGCACACTTTGATATTCATTCGCCTATGTAAATATTAATGTTTTAGGTCCTTATAAGCAATTGATAAATAAGGGCATTGAGCATATATTTCCATATACAGTATTCTGACTTATTACTTTAATGTAGTATAATAATCATCATGTAAACACTATGCAAATATAAGAATATCTTTATCTATGAATGCTTCTCACTTTTAATGATCTGTTGCACAGTTACATGACTGTAAGCCAACACTAGAGGGGACCCAGAATAGGCAGCAACCAGCGGCATATGACTGAGAACTTATAAGCATCACCATGGAAAAGACTAAATTTTTCTGAAGTCTGTTAGGGAATCTGCATAGTTCTATGCATTTATGTAATTTTATTCAAATACTCAGTTCACAAAAATGTAGAAGTCTAAACTGAAACCAAAAACATCTCAAGAGAACTTGACGAATATGAGGCAGCTAGTATAGGCCACAACTTTGGTCTCTAAATATATTAGAGCACAAAACTGTTCTAATATACAACATTCTGTCCCTTTCAATTAATGACATATTGATGTGTTCAATTTCCATTCCACCATTGTTTCTAAGACTACGTTCTGTATCCATACATATCTTCAATACAACAGTGAAAAAAAAAAACAGATTAAAGGATAATTTTAGAATAATCTAATAAAAGATTAAAATCTAGAGGTAGGTATAGTTTGAAATCATCAATGCCCTTTACAAGTGAAGATTTCCTGTGAGACATTTTGTTTTCAAAATAACATCTGGGAAAGAAATACTTTCAGAATTTCAGAGCAAGGCGTTCCAATGTCTGCTTCTCCATAAATGCAACAATAGCTTGCAATAATTTAAGGGTCACTTATGAAAGATAAAGACTAAAGCTCAGTAAAAAAAAGGACTTGTTTGATGTTTTAACTTGCCTTCCATTTCCCCAGTTTTGCAGTAGCTTTGAAAAGTAGCAGCATTACATTCAAAGTAGCAGTGAAAACCAGCAGCTTAAGAAACAGAGGAGAAGAAAGAATGGATTTGGTAATCCAAAAAAAAAGCCCCATACAAAGAGAATTGTCACTATTTGACCTATCTAGAAGAGGATTTATTTTATATGACTTGACTCAGATTTCCCTCAGTGCTAAAATCCATATTCCTGGTACGTTTTTTGAAAACACACAGTGACAATTGTTTGGCACCACGGCTGCAAGAGGCAGTAACATCAGTTGGAGCAAAACAGAGGCTGATCAAAATATTTAAAAGGAAAATCTAGGGAATGAGATAGCAGTAGGAGGGTTTGAAAAGCACTGACATATTCTTGGAAATCTAGAAGTTTCATGCATAAATACAGACATGAGACAGCCATAATATCTCACATCTGACAGATACTCTGGCTTTATAAGAGAAGGAAGTGAAGGTAACAACAGAATTGTAAACTGCTGAAGCATTGGACGCATGCCTCATTACACACAGAGGCTCTCAGCAAATTATGGAAGACTTATTTCCAAGGTAATTAGGAAATTTATGCCCAAACATTAGCAGATACTAAGATAATCAAGAAGAGACCTTACTGGCCACAGAGAACAAATAATACATACTTTATATAATAATAATAATTATTATTATTATTATTTTGTATGAGCAGGCACAGGGAATCAAACCTGGATCTCCAGCATGGCAGGCAAGAATTCTGTCACTGAGCCACAACTGCACCACCCTATATTTTTAAACATCCAGGTTTCAACAAACAAAGATAAGGCAACCAAAGAAGCAGGATCTATGACAAATAAATACACAGTTAAAAAAAAAAGCGAAATAATAGACACTGCCACTGAGGAAGCCTAGATATTGGTCTTACTCAGCACAAATTATAAATAAACATAGAACAATCTCTTTGTAAATAGAAAATACCAGTAAAGAGATTAATTTCTTATTTTAAAGGTATAATATAGAAATTCTGGGATTTAAAATATGTGCATAAATAATAACTGAATATTAATAAATCAGGACAGTGACAGCAGCAGTGTCAGGCACAGGGGCATTAAGGATTCCACACAAGACAGTGAGTCAAAGATCAACAGATTCATTGAAGGAATAAAGCATAGAGGAAGCAGGTGGGAGAGCGAAATGGAGAAAGCATTGGCTTCTCCATTTGGGGAGCCAGTAGGAAGAAAGAAAAAGTGGCTCCCGCCTTTTGTTCTGGGAGCTGTGTTTTAAAGGGACAGTGACGCCAGGAGGGGAGGGAGCCCACCAGGTGGTGTGTTGTTTCCTGATTGGATGGGGGGCTTGTGACAGGTTTCAATCTGTGTCCTTGGACCTGCCAAGGATGCTGAGGAGGGCAACTGAGGAGGGCTCTGCATCGAGTTTCTTTTGCTCTTAGAATTTTCCTTCTGAGACCTAACAAGCAGGTTTGAGAAGGATCGGTGAACTTGAAGGTACATTGATTAAGATTAGCCAGCCTAAGGAATAGAAAGAACAAAATAAAGAAAACTGAAAAAAAAACTCGAGATCTGTAGGCATCCGTCAAGCAAGCTCAACACATATAATGGAGATCCCAGAAGGAGACAAGAAGGAGAAAGAAAGAATATTTAAAGAAATAATGGTCAAAAAACACTGAGATTGATAGAAATTATGAATATACACATCCGAGAAACTGAACAAACTCCAAGTAGAATAAATTCACAGGTGCACACCAAAAATATTGGAATCAACTGTCACAGATAGAGACATAAACTTGAAGACCAGGAGGAGAAAAGTGACTCTCTTATGCGAGTGAAAATCAGTAAGATTTACAAATGACCTCACAAGGATCCAAATAGACCTGAAAACACAGTGATAACATATTAAAATGGCTGAAAGGAACAGGCTATCAAGAAAAAGTTATTGAGCACAGTAAAACTATTCTTCAAAAATAAAGAAGAAATTAAGGCAATCCCAGATAATCAAAGTGAAAGAATTTGTCACTGGCAAACTTGCTGTATAAGAAATACTAAAGACAATGCATCAGGCTGAAATGAAAGACACTAGATAGTCATTTGAATCCATATGCAGAAACAAAGAACACCAGTAAAAGTAAAGCTATAGCTAAGTGTTTTTAAAAGCATACATGCATTTATTTAAAATGTGTTTTTCTTCCATCTTATTTCAAAGAGAACTTCATAAAGCAGTAGTTATGAAACTTATGTGGATGGAACTCTATATAAAAGCAATTTGCATGAAAATAGTAGCACAAGAGAAGGAAAAGGGAACAATGTTATACTAGAGAAAAGTTTTCAATCAAGTTGATATAAATTCAAACTAGAATATTTTAAGTGAAAATGTTAATTGGAATTTGCAGGGAAACTACTAACAAAAAACCAAAAATGTATTCTAAAAATAATAAGGAAATTAAAATAGCACACTAGAGAATGCCTATTTTACAAAAAGAAGGCAGAAATGGAGGAACACAAAGAAATGATATATAGAAAACAAATAGCAAGCATATGTACGTAGGGGTGCAGAGGTGGCTCAGTGGTAGAATGCTTCCCTGCCATGCAGAAGACCTGGTTTCAGTTCCTAGTCCATGCACCCCGCCAAAAGAATCACACATAAATTCTAACTTGTCAATTATTACATTGAATGTGAATTGATTAACACTCCAAACAAATGGTATAGGTTTGCAGAATGTATTAAAAACAAAAAACAAAACAACAACCTCAAAATGACCCAACATGTGCTGGACAAAATGCTGTCTGAAAGGCACACATTTTAAATTAAAAGACAAAATAGGTTGGAAATTGAGAATGGCTAAATGATAAAACAAGAAAAAAACAAAAGTGAGCATGAGTGACTTATCAGACAAAGCAGACTTTTGACAAAAATTGTTACTAGAAACAAAGAACATTTGTGTGAGTTTGTGAGCTGCCAGAATGCAATATACCAGAACTGGAATGGCTTTTTAAAATTTATTTATTTATTTGTTTGTTTATTTATTTATTTATTTATTTTATTTTTTACATGGGCAGACACTGGGAATCGAATCCAGGTCTCCAGCATGGCAGGAAAGAATTCTGCCCCTGAGCCACTGTTACACTGCCATGGAATGCTTTTAAAAAGGGGAATTTAATAAGTTACAAGTTTATAACTCTAAGGCAATGAAAATGCCCAAATTAAGGTACCAACAAGAGGTTGCCTTATTCAAGGAAGGTCCATGGGTTAGGAACACCTTTGTAACTGAGTAATAACATGGCTGGCATTGCTTCTCCAGATTCTGGCTTGCTTAACATCTCATGGCAACATCTACTGGGCTCCAGGCATGTCCAAATAACCATGTCTCTGTTCACCACATGTCCGTTTCTGTGTCAGCTCTTTGTAAAGTTTCTGTTGGCTCTGAATATTCTGCCATTTTTCAAGGGTTTGTCATTTCTAACTCTCTCCAAAACATTTCCTCTTTTAAAGCAGTCCTGTAAACTTATCAAGACCCATCTGGAATGGGCAGAGTCACATCTTCATCTATGAAAAGTTAATCCACATGATTGGGTGTGTCACATCTCCCTGGAGAAAATCTAATCAAAAGATTTCTATCTACAATATTGAATCAGCATTAAAAGAAATGGCTTCTCCTACAAAATTGGATCAGGATTAAAACATGGCTTTAATAGATTCAAGTCAACACAAGATATTAATGTACATAATAGATTCAAGTCAACACAAGATATTAAATGTTAAAATCCATCAGGAAGATATAACATCATTCTCATACATATGCACCAAGCCACAGTCCAATCCAAATTAAGTAAAAACTTGCAGAACTGAAGTAAAAAAGAGACAATTCAGCAATAATTTATGGAGAATTTAATATCCCACTTTAAATAATGAGAACTAAACAGAAGATCAACAAGGAAATAGAAACTTTTAACAATACTTTAAACCAAATAGACGTAACAAAAATCTATAAAATACTCCACCCAAAAACAGAAAAATATAAATTCCTCACAAGTGCAAATGGAACAATTATAGATTATATGCTAGGCCATAAAATAAACCTAATAAATTTAAAAGGATCAAAATCACACAAATGATGTTCTTTTACTACAATGGAATTAAAGTGGAAATCAATTACAAAAGGAATTTACTAAATTAACAGATAAACAGAAATTAAACAATATGCTCCTACATAACCTATGAGTCAAAGAAGAAATGATAAGGAAAATATTTTGTGATGAATGAATACACACAACCAAGCAAAATTTTAAGATTTATAAGATGCAGTTAAGATAGTTTTGAAGAGTAATTTATAGCTGCAAATACCTGTATTAAAAGAGAAGAAGGATATCAAATCAATAACCTAAACTTCTTCCTTAAGAAACAAAAAAAGAACAAACTAAATCTGCGACAAGGATCAAGAAGGAAGCAATAAAGATTAGAGTAGAAATAAATGAAATAGAGAACAGGAAATAAAATAGAGAAAATCAAAACTTGGCTCTTTGAAAAGGTCAATAAATTTGGAAAGGTTTGAACTAGAATGACCAAGAACCAAAACAGAATAGTCATTACTAAAATGAGTAATGAAAGAAGGGACACCGTTATCAAACTCACTGCATATAAATGAAAAGGCTTATAAACAAATACTATGAACAATTATATAAAAACAGATTATATTATCTAGATAAAATAGACAAATTCTTAGAAAGACACAAATACCAAACTGACTCAATAAGAAAAAGAAAATATGAAAAGCCCAAAAGAAAAGAGAATAAATTACTCATAAAAAACATTCCCTCCACACAAAACAAAACAAAAAAAGCATTCGCATGAAGTCAAGTCCAAGCCTAGATAGTTTTCCAGCACATTCTAACACATACTTACAGAAAAAAAATTACGTCAATTGTTCACAGACTTTTCCAAAACAAGTAACTCTTCCTAAGGTATTCTATGAAAACAGAATTACAAGGAAAGTAAACTATAGACTAATATCCCTTATGCAGAAATCCTCAACAAAATTCTGGTACAATGACCCCAGCAAGGCACTAAAAGGGTTCGGCACAATGATCAACTAGGATGTATCCTTGGAATGAGAGGATGGTTCAAAGTATGAAAATCAATGATTGTAATATACCATATCAAAAGAAAAAGGAAAAAAACCTTCATGATCATCTCATTAGATGCAGAATAAAAGCACTTAACAAAATCAAACACCCTTTCAAACTGATAAAGAACATTTATGAATAAAACCATGTGACATCCTACTTAATAGGTATAAAGATGGAATGCTTTCTGCTTAAAATTAGGAACAAGACAAGGATATCTGCTCTCCTCATTGTTATTTAAACTTGCCCTGTAATTTCTCCGAAGTCAATGAAGCAAGAAAATTAAATGAAAGGGATGCAGATTGGAAAAGAAGGCATAATACTATCTCTATTTGAAGATGAAATGATCTCGCTTATAGAAAATAGTAAATAATTTGAAAAAGTGTTAGAACTAGTAAAAGAATTAATCACATTTACAGAATGCAAGATCAATGTACAAAAATCAATTATATTTATAAGCTCTAGCAACAACCTGAAATTTAAATTGAGAAACAATTCCATTACAATACCAAATAAAAGGAATACTTAGGAATAACTTTATAAAAACAGTGAGTTGTACACTGAGGGCTAAAAGTATTGGTCAAAATAATTACTGAAGCCCTAGGAGATGGAAGTCATCCAATGCTCCTGGGAAGACTTAATTTTGCTAAGATGGCAATTCTCCCCAAATTGATATACAGATTTAAAGTGATAACCTTTTTTACATGCTAATAAAAGGATTACTTTCTCTTTGTATAGCCCTGGGAGGAAATGAAATCTGTTTTAATAAAAACCTGGACAGTAACCAAATAACTAAATCTCAATAAACAATGCATAAATATAAAGGCTATAATTCAAGCCATTAAAAACTTCAACATCATTAGATCACATACCTGACTACAAATAAAATTTGCATTATTCCTTTTAAGAGGCATCATATTACTGAAATTAAGTCCCTTTTTGGCCAAGTCTATTCAATTGATTCTACCTTATTGGGAATTACAGTTACAGGAGAATGACAAGTACTGATTGCAAGCAAAAGCATCACTATGTTTCTTGCATAAACATTGTTGTTTATGCAGTTATATTTGGCCTAGACAGTGCTAATTTATGTAATGCTCCTTTCTCACCTACAATTGCCACTTCCATCTTCATTAATGTTTGCATATGGAGTATTGGATTTCCAAGAAGGTAAGAGAAGTAGAAGGAAGAATTTCTTCTGCAGGAGAAAAGAGTTTAAAAACAAAATAGAGTGGAGAAGAATGAAAAGGATGGTTTGCTATTTATTCGCCATTATTCCAATTTAGCAAACCATCTTCTATGGTTCAAGACTCTGACATTCCACAAATCGAAAACTGTATAAATACTTATACTCAATGTGCTTGGCATTGGAAGATTGGAAATCTCATGTTTTACGGATTATAATGGTCCGTGACATAATTAAACCTGTTTTGAATTTGAATTTCAATAAGAGAACAACAAAAAAATCATAGCCTTAAATAATGCTATCATCTTGAAAGATTTCATTATGTTCCTGTAAATAAAAAGCTTGTAACTAAACACTATCATATGAATGGCTGAAATCCTATTCCTTACCCTTTTCAGTTCCTGCTATTATGCCACATATTCACAGAGATATATATGTAAATTATATAAATGCAATTTATATAGCTATGTTCATATATTTATATATGATTGAGGAAATATATATATATGCATATACATCAAATAGAACAACTAATGGGAAAATTGAGATTGCAGGAGACCATCAGAGCATGAACAGAAATGTATGATAAGACTACACTATTAACATATATAGAAAGACATATGAAATATGTAATTACAGAAACATTACAGGACTTATATGAGCACATGCTGAGGCACAAAACTGTCGTCCTGAACTTGGTGTATTTTCTTCTATTAGGAATAGTTTGGCTGAAAATATCAGAAAACGCAATTAACAATTTATAAGCCAATAGGTGCTACATTTTCTTACAAGGCAATACGTCTAAGAGAGGTACTTCCTGGATTTGTTTTAGCTGCTCAAAGACTCAGACTCTTTTAAGCTTTCTGACTAGTGCTGACTAGTATATAATCAATTACTAATTGTTTATATATATGTTTATGACGTATGCATATTGCTTCTTATTTCTATGACTTTTTTAAAGTATTTTATGTAGAAAGAGCCACACATATACAGTCCAAACATATTATGCAATCAGTGGCTCAGAATATTATCACATAGCTGTGTATTCTTTGCCATGATGATTTTTATAACATTCACATAACTCCAGAAAAAAGAAAGTGCAAAAAGAATTCATTACCCCATACCCCTTACCCCCTTCTCATTGACCCACAGTATTTCAATCCACCCAATTTTTACCCTTTACCTCACCCTATTATTCATTTATTATCCTTTTATTCTCCATTGTTCTTTTTTTTTTTTTTTGCTCATCTGTCCACAACTTGGATAAAAGAATCAGACACAAGATTTTCACAATCATACAATCACATTGTAAAAGCTAAATTTGCATGACTTTTTAAGTGTATTCTCAAATTCTTTATTTCTTGCTGATTATGTATTTGCCCTTCCATTCATTTTTGAGAATTAGGAATCAAAACAAATTCATTTTTCAATAATGCATTATTTTATCCAAATTTCTTAATCTGATTCTTCATTATAATTACTCTAATAATAACAAGTATGAATTTTATAATGAGGATTTTGTACCTTAGTTATTATTTGTTTTATCAAAACTGACTATCACATTCATATATATATGAATATATATATGAATATATATAATACATATATATATTTATATATTACAGTGTTGTTCATTGTTATCACGCGGTTATGCTACCACCCCACCAACCATTACCAAAATACGTCCATCATTTCAAATAGGAACCTTGTACATTTTAAGCCTTAATTGCCCATCCCCAATCCCAACCCCATCCACTAGTATTCTATACTCTAGATTTTGACTCTATGAGTTTGCTTATTGTAATAAATCATGGAGATCATGTAATACTTAAACTTTTATGTCTAACTTATTTTACTTAACATGTTGTCTTCAAAGTTCATCCATGTTGTCACACTTCCTTCCTTTTTATGGCTGAATAATATCCTATGTATGTATATATTACATTTTATTTATTCATTCATTGATTGATGGACGCTTGAGTTGCTCCCATTTTTGGCAATTGCGAATCATTTCACTGTGAACGTTAGTGTGCAAATATATGTTTGAGTCCCTGCTTTTGATTCTGTTGGGCATATACCTCAGAGAGAGATTTGCTGGGTCACATGGTAATTCTATATTTAGCTTGAGGAACCACTAAATTGTCTTCCACAGTGCCTGCTTCATTTTACATTCCCACCAGCAATGAATGAGTATTCCTATTTCTCCACATCCTCTATAACACCTATAATTTTCAATTTTTAAATAGAATAGCAGCCATTCTAATGAGTGTATAATGGTATCTCATAGTGGTTTCTATTCGCATTTCCCTGATGTTGAGTATTTTTTTCATGTGTTTTCTGGTCATTTGTATATCTTTTTTTTGGTGAGATGTCTATTCAATTCTTCAAACATTTTTTCATTTTAATTGAATTATTGCTTTTTGTTTTTAAGTTGGAGGACTTCTTAGAATATTCTGGAGAGTAAACATTTATCAGATGTGTGGTTTTCAAATATCTTCTCCCATTGTGTAGGTTGTTGTTTTACTTTCACAATACGATCTTTTGAGACAAAAAAAGTTTTTAATTTTAGTAAGGTCTCATTTACGTATTTTTCCTTTTGTTGCTTGTGCTTTGGGTGGAAACTCTAGGAAACCATTGTCTAACACAATTTCCTGAAGATGCTTCCCTGCATTTTCTTCTAGGAGTTTGATAGTTCTGGCTCTTATATTTAGGGTCCTTGATCCATTTAGAATTAATTTTTGTTTAATGTGTGAGGTAGGGGTCATCCTTCTTTCATATTTTGCAAATGGAGATCCAGTTTTCTGTGCACCATTTGTTGAACAGACTATTTTTTCTTATTTGAGTTGTCTTTGCTTCTTTGTCAAAAATCATCTGGCCATAAAAGTGAGGGTTGATTTCTGATCTCTCAATTCCATTCCATTGGTCTATAAGTCTGTCCTTGTACCAGTACCTACAATTTTGATTACTGCGTCTTTGTAATAAGTACTTTTTAAATGCTGTTTTATTGAGATATATTCTCATAATTTATAATCCATCCAAACTATATAATCAATGGCTCACAGTATCATCATATTTGGGCATTCATCACCACAATCAACTTTATAACATTTTCATTACTCCAAAAAAAAGAAAGAAAAACATAAACAAACCCCCAAAACATCCCATATCCTTTATCCCCCTATTTTTTTTGTCTTTATTTTATTGCTCATATACACATACACTGGATAAAGGGAGTTTCAGTCACAAGGCTTTTACAATTACGTGGTCACATGATAACATTTATATAGTTATGCCATCTTTATCAAATATCAAGGCTACTAGATTACAGTTCAACAATTTCAGATTTTTCTTCTAGCTGTTCTAATACACTATAAACTAAAAAGAAATAAACATATAATGAGTCAGTGGTCCCAATAAAAATAATTTGTTAGAACCTAAATTCTCAGTTACACTTCCTTCCTCTCATCTAATCATTCTCTCAGTCTTCAGGGATGTTTGGGCAATAATCATTTTAACTTCTTCATGCTGGAAAGGGGTGATGACTTTATGGAAAGAATGAAACCAGTGATGTTCTTGGAGAAACTGGTAGCTCTGGATTTCAGGGCTTATCTGGCATAGGAATAACCCAGAGGTCTTAGGTTTCTGAAAAAATAAACTTACTAAGGTGTGCAGGCCATGGTGGCTCACTGGCAGAGTTCTCACCTGCCATGCCGGAGACCAGGGTTCAATTTCCAGTGCCTGCCCATTGAGAAATAAATAAATAAATAAACTTACTAAGATAAACTTTCATAGAGTCTTAGAAAGAGCCCAGGGTATACTCAAGTGTTTTCAGGAATATTGTTGGCGGGGGCATAGCATACTGCGGTAATTTGCAATATCTGGCTGAAGCTTGCATAAAGGCAACCTCCAGAATAAACTCTCAACTATATTTGAAATCTCTTAGCCACTGAAACTTTATTTTGTTTCATTTCTTTCCCAACTTGTGGTCAAGAAAGCATTCTCCTTATCACAATTGCAGGGCCGGTCTCCTCCCTGGGAGTCATGTCTCACATTATTATGGAGATTTACACCCCTGGGTGTCATGACCATGTGCTGTAGGGTAAGTTTATTTGCAGAGTTCACTTAGAGAGAAGTGATATCTGAGCAACAAAAGACATTCTCTGGGGGTGACTCTTAGACATACTTATAAGTAGGCATAGTTTCACCATTTCTGAAATGTTTCATACGGGCAAGCCTCAAGATTGAGGGCTTGACTTACGTAATAAGTTTTAATAACAGGAAGTATGAGTTTTTCTTTTTTCAAGATGGCTTTAGTTATTCAGGGCCCCTTGTCCTTCCACATAAATTTAATGGTTAGCTTTTCTAGTTTGCAAAAATGGTTCCTAGAATTCTGATTGAGATTGTGTTGAATCTCCAAATTGCTTTGGCTATGATTGACATATTAATATTTAGTCTTCCAATCCATGAACACAGGATGTCCTTTCATTTAATTGAGTCTTCATTGACTTCTTTTAGCAATACTTTGTAATTGTTATCAATATTCATATTCTCCTGGAAAACAATACAATTATTTCTGAATAGAGGTTTACTGCTGTTACAGAGAGATTGAAAATAACACTTTTAAACATAACTATCCAGAAACATATGATCTCATCTGCATGGTTAACATCATGCCCTCCCATGCATATTCACTAACTCTTTGGATTTGCAGACAAAATGCATTTGTGCCAGCAGTAACAGGAGCTTTCTGAGTCTCCCTCCTGATACTAGATCACTACTCCTTTGAGGGAGTTCTGTGACTTATAAAAAAGACAATAACAAAAGCAAATATATCTGTGTATGTGTGTGTACATATATATATAACATGATAATTATGTATCTGGTTAAAATGAGGATACCAAGTGAGATTTCAGCAAGGGCCATTTTTGGAAATATTTTTAATAACTTGCCTCATTTCACATCTTCTCTGCTTAACTTCTCATTTTTTTGTTCTTCCTCCACTCATCTGTTTTTGTGTATGTCCTTTTGATTTCACTCCATATCGCCTGAATTTAAGCCTCTTATTTTTGTATTAATTTTCACACACACACAACATGTAACACCTAGTAATTTAATGAGTTAGTAACTATTTTGAAGGTTTTGAAGTCTAGGTAGTAATACATTATCCCCATTGAAAAATATTTGGTGAGAATACAAAGCAGATCATTGGATTAATTTCACATTATCATAATTGCTTATCTCTTTTGTTTCTGCTTTAGTTTGATTGCCCATCTGAGAACCAGGACTTGAAATGTCCTATTTTGTATGTCATAAAAATTTAATTCCAGCATGTCTTTTAAACCTGCCTCATGACTTTTACCACTCTGCGTAAATGCAGAATCAAAGCATTGTATTTGAGATAAATTTAAGTATACTAAAATGTTTGATATTCATATAAAGTTTTCATTATTTTTCACTCCATTTTTTGAGATTTCTAATCAAAGAGCATCTTGTTCTAAAGTGCTATTTTAGCTTGCACTACTTTAAATTCTATATTAAGTGGGAATTATCCCTAAGGATCTACAGAACAAGGCATAATTGTACAGAGGTTCTTAAACTTGTGAATTATTATATACTTCTTTAATTTAGAGTAATCACACCACTTGGTACTGTCAACTATATTCTCATACCAAAAAATAAAAAAAATTAAAACATAAAAGTAACCTAGGAAAGAAGTAGTTTGATTAATTCTTATGTTCAATTCATTTATGCTGACAAAATACCTGTTTTAATGATTTTCAGGGTAGGAGTTAATGATAAAAAGACATAATCTTTTGCCTAAAACATAAAATTAAGCCCCACAGTAAGAAAATAAAGGATAGTAATTATCAGTCCTTGAATTTCTATATTAAATATAGAAATGGACATTGATAGAGTAACATAGTGCATCATAATACTTCAAATTTGCATTTAATGTTAATATATACAATTTTAAAGAAGTGATAACTTCTTGGAATTTTCAGTATTAATGCCAAGGGAGTTTCATATTTAAGAATCCTGGGGTAATCAGCTAGGATCTATACATCCCTTCCTTTTTTCTACAGTACTTAATCACTTTCATCCTTGTCTAATCAATTGCTCTAATCTACTTGTAAATGCATAATTATCAAATACATTAAAATGCCTCCTGTGGCTGCAAGAGTAGTTCAGTGGTAAAATTCTCGCCTACCACGAAGGAGATCCAGGTTTGATTCCCGGTGCAGGCGCTTCCCCCCAAAAAACAAAGAAGCAAAACAGGCAAATAGAAAACAAACAAACAAAAATTCAACAAATGGTACTGCAATAACAGGATACTCATGCAGAAAAATACCGAAATGTGGGGCAGGCCACCGTGGCTCAGCAGACAGAGTTCTTGCCTGCCATGCCAGAGACCTAGGTTCAATTCCCAGTGCCTGCCCTTGCAAATAAATAAATAAATAAATAAATAAATAAATAAATAAATAAAAAATAATGAAATGTGACCCCACCATACAGCATAGAAGGAAAAAAGGTTCCTCTTTTTTTCCCACTAAAACCTGACAGTTCTTATACTTTAATAAAAGTCCACTGGGCTGTATATTATTTCTGCATTATCACATTAGTGATGTAAATATTATAAAATTAAGTAAACAAATCAAGTTCAGTTTTTAATTTTCAGCATTTAACTAGAAAATATCTTCAGAGTCACAGAGCAGAGATTGGCTAGGATAATAATGGCAAAGCAACTGATGAATGAAAGAAAAATCCATGCAAATTTTGGAATAAGTCATTTGTAACATAGAACTGGTTAGAACATTGAATGCATTGGTTAAATTTCATCAAAACATCCCGCTGATTAATCAAGCAAACTATTAAATAAATGTGTACTTTGACATTGTAACATAAATCTGCAAAATGATGAACTGCAAGTAAATACAGCTAGGGGAAATATTTGGGTAAAATAACATCTGCCATGTGTTTCCAGGTAACAGTATTTAAACATTTGCTTCATCATCAGTGAGGAATAAACCCATATGTGATGGGAATGAACTTGATCTTTTAATTCTGTGCCAAGAGATTTTTCTCTTAAAGGAGAATGAGATCACTCTAACTGCTCAACCTAAATTTTTTAATGTCTTCCCATCAACCAACAGGATACAATCCAAAAGCATTAGAACATTTGAGATTCTTTATGACCTGCCCTTACTTCATACCTAGTCTCAACTCTTGTTATTGCCAATACAAAGCCTCTGTTCCAGTCACATGGAATAGGTCTCCAGACCCACCATGAGGGCCATGCCTCTAACACTTGGCACAATCCATCTCCTTTCATTAAATTGCTCTTCCAATTTCCATTTTTATGCCCAGAGAATATTTAGTAAATGTTCAAATTTCAGTCCCATCACTGTTCTCTCTAGAACTCTTTTCCTTATGATGTTAAGAATTCCTTAGGATACTGCACTGCTGCATGTATACTTTATGATAACAATATTGGCCAAATACACTGTTGAGTTCTAAAGTGGTGAATTTACTGTGGTAATTATTTTATATACATTATCATAACTAATGATTACAAAAATTCCATTTTACAGATTATGAAATTTGGGCTTAAAGAAAACACACACATAGCACAAATTTACAGTTAGTATATGATATAGTTAGCAAATGAATCATAGATTTCTGAAGTCAAATTTCTATTAATAAAAAAACTCTGCTAAAACACACCAACTTGTTGTATTGCCACGCAACACATTTCATATTATACACACTTAATGTAAATGTTTGTATGTTTGTATGTTTTTCACATTCACTCCTTTAAGGAAAAGTTGTTTTAAAGTTTGTTTTTATATACTAGTCTGGTAGGTATTATATACTTGATAGATAAGATATATGTGTTAGATAGCTTTGCATCATTCCACATCAAGCAAAATATATTAATTACTTATAGATATTTATGTTGTATTTTCTTCACAGAGGAAGCACTGGTAATATTACCCATTCAATGCGGAATATCCAAATTACAATAAAATGCGTAATTTAGGATTTCTAGGATGATGGCAACTGAAATCAGTATTTTCCACTTTGCTTATTGGGAGGCATTCCAAATCAGCAAAAGAAATGATAAAAAATAATAATACAGAAATCATTTACAAGGAAACTAAGAAAAAGATACGATTCTAAGACTCAAAAAGTATATCCAAAGCTACCAAATGTAATTCAAAGTAAAGCAGTGCTGGTAGGAAGAAGTAGAAATGACACGCAGTGAAAAATTTCATTGATGAGAAAGCTCAACAACCCCAGAAATAAATATTTGCCAACAACAATGCAAAGCTCTTTCTGGCTATGATTTACAAAACTTTATCAGATAATCTACATGCCAAGAATTTAGCTTCAGGAACAAAGGTTGGAGAACAAAATGCAACGAGCCCTACATTCTACTGAGCTTTTCCTCTGATGGTATTTTCTGATTCAGAGGCAGCTGCCTAGAAGCTGAGAAGCCAAACAGAAAACAGTGGCAAAAGGCCTAAAAACTGAACAAAGACGTCAATAGTTTATAGAGATACAAAGACAAAAATTGGAATTGAGAGATCTCGGGGCTCTAGAACTTGAAAGGCTAAAACTGTATGAAGAAAGGACAATAGAGAAGTGATCTTGACATTCAGAGCAGTTTTTCTGCAAGAGGGATTTGGGGATTTGGTTGTTTGTTAGCTGCTGCTAAATGGTTGAAAGGCCAAGCAGAGTGTTTTTCTCTGCCATAATTGTGAGGCAGAGAATTTGGGTTTTAAGGCCCAGGAAGGTGAGTGTCAGTGGCTCTGGTAATTCTCAGACTTTCAGTGGAATTTCCTCCAGTACTATGCAGGAGGAATGGCGAATTGATGCTAGAAGAGCTTTCAGAAAGAATGAAACTTAGCTTCAAGTCTGTTCAAATCTCATACTAGATTTGCCTGTTGTAGCAAAACAACACACAGTGTAGAAGATAACATCAAACAAGGCCCTTACAATTTTTAATACAGAATATCTAGCAAGCACTAATAAATTACAAGGTTTATGTGAAGGCAAGAACAAAAGAAATAAATATAAACAAAATTGCAGATGATATAGATAATGGAGTTTTCAGATATGAACTTTAAAATAATTTTGATTGATATGTTGAAGAGAATGCTGAAAAGATTTACTATTTCATGTGATGACAAAAATTTTATGTATCATATGGAAATTAAAGAATTAAGAAAATAAAATTAAAAGAATTTAAGAAAAGGTTTTCAGAACATAGGAGATTCAGACAGGAAAGTGTTAATATACTGGAATATAGGGCATTTGAAGGCATCAGGATTGAAACAGGAAAAGAAATGAAAATAAAAAATAAAGGAGAGTGAAATGAGTAATGAGGCAGAATATTTAATTTTCATATAGACAAAATGGAACTTCCAAAGAATAGGAGCATGAGAATGGGAAAATTATCTCTTTAAGTGAGACTGGCCAATCACTGATGGTTAGACATCAAGATACTGATTCAATAATTGCTACAAATATCAGTAAGGGCAAAAAGAAAGAAAATCACATCTAGTTATTACATAATATGCCAACCAAAAATCAATATGTAAAATCATCCTGCTAATAAATACACAAAAGAAAACAATAAAACTGAAAGCTACCTGACAAAAGAAAAAGACTGAATTCAGAAGAAAAGACTGAAGCCTATTGTTGGATGCACTATTTCATATATTATATATTAAATGTGTATTTTTATGTATGATATTGTCGGTCATATCTCCTATGTCTTTACAAACATTGTTGACTCACCTATGAACTAAGCTTGGTCTTTGGTCTTTTCCTTCCTTCATCAACATGTCAGAAGGGACAACTTTTGTAACAATACACATAACCTCAAGAAAAGGGCCTATGCAAATTGTTAGCAGATGACTTAGTGATATGGCCCACTAATTCACGTAGCTTAATTGTGGCTATGTTGGTGATGAAGGCTAATCATGAGCTAAGCAACATGGACTTCCTTTGCCAAGGCTCACGTTGCTATTGCTACTATTTAGTGGCTATTCTGTCAACAACAGAGATCAACATTGTGCCCCTGATATGGCACCTTCCTCTGGGAGATAACCAGTCACATTTATCAGGGTTTTGTTGGGATGGTTTCAACATGGAAGGAGTTGAAATTCCTCCTAGCTGGTATAGACACACACTCAGGCTATGGATTTGCCTTCCTTGCCTGTATTGCTTCTGCCAACACCATCCAAAATCATGGTGTCCTCCATAGCATTGCATCTGATCAAGAATCTCATTTCACAGTACAGGAAGTGAATCAATGGATTTTACCATGTACCCCATCACTCATAGCTCTTGGGCAAATGAAAAGGTGGCTTAATGAAGTCTCTGATATGTTGCTCGTTGGGAGAAAATACTTGTAAAGGATGGGGATCCATCTTATGGGATAGAGTGTATGCTGAAGAATGCAAGAATAACAGATACATGGAGAGCCACTACATCTTAGTCTGAGACAGAGCTAACAAAAAAGATCCTTCCATCTAGGACTAAAATCCAGACCTCACTGGAAGATCACTGTAGAGCGCTACTCCCCTATAGATGGAATGCTTGGTCCAGGGTTGAAGAAGGGAAAGTAGAAGTGGCTCCTCTCACTATTAACTTCAATTAGCCACTCAGAGATTTTTATTCCATTCTGGGAAATCTGAACTTTGCTCATTTGGAGTTCTTATCCCCCAAACTTGTAATGTTTTAACCAGGGAATACAACATTGAATTGAAAGAGGTGACTGCTGCCTGACATTTTGTGAACATTATGACACTGAACCAACAGGCGAAAAAACAAACAAACAAAAAAGCAATTACTGTGTAGGTATGACTGATCCCAATTATCAAAGGGAGCTGGGGTCACTGTCTGCCATCGGGGCAGGAAGAAAAATGTCTGAAACTCATGGATTCTCTGGGGTAACTCTTAGTTCTTCCATAGTTAATGGAAAACTGTATCAAAAGCAATGAAAAGGGTCCTCGACTACTAAGTAGGTTTGGGTGACTGCACCAGGTAAAAAGATCTGACTGCCTGAAGTTCTGTATGAATGCAAGGAAATATCAAAAGGGTAGTGGAAGAAGGAAGACAGATATAAATCACAGCCTGTGACAAAGGCAAGGACTGCTGTAGTTTAGTATATTTTCTCTTCACTTATTACGTTGTGTTTATCCATGCTAATCATTGTATTCTTACCTCTGCTTCCCTTTTTTATTCTATATAAAAATTGTTGGATTTTGGTCTTTAAGTAACAGAATTTTCAGTGGGATTCCAATGAATTTGAGGAGTGTTTAATATAAATAACAGTGTGTAAAATGAATACTCGGATTATGAATTTCCTCATTTTGGGGAGAAGGCAAGGATTTCACTTATAAGAAGGAAATTGCATATGATTTGGGAAAATTAAAAGTTATTTTCTCCATGTACAGAAGTTCAAACCTATGTAGAAAGCTGAATACAAAAGCTGAAGATTTTTTTATCTTTGGTCTTTTGAAGATCAAAGGTGATGATGGACTTATACAGAGAAGATTGGATTTAACAAATGAATATGATTGCTGAATCATTAAATTGATATCTCTTTTAGTCTCTAGTATCTTAGAGCAGCTAGAAGTAAGAACTTAAAATTGTGGAATTGTAACCCATGTCAAACTCTAAAATATGTTCTACATCTAATTGTGGTGCTCTGCTTTGAAATTTATTGCTTTTATATATATATGTTATTTTTCACAAAAAAGGAAGAATAAAGATGATTGAAGTGATAAAAAAGTATTTAAGCCCTCTAGCCTCCTATATTCTGGAGCAGCAAGAAGGGAAAATCTGAGAGGATTATATGGTAGCCCATGACAAACTCTGGGATCTGTCCTGTAACTACTTGTTGAAAAGTGCTTTGAAAACTCTTGCTTTTTTATTTCTTAGCTTTGGATATATGTTATACTATATCACCAAAAAGTTAAAAAAAAAAAGCTGAGGATTACAATAGGTGGGCAAGGCCATTTAACAATTCATTAATTCTCAGCTCCAAATCCACTTCTCATTACTGGTTCTGAAAAAAAAAAATGGAGCATAAATATATCTTCCTTAACAGATGGCATGATATTTAATCTTGTCAGTAGAGGTGTTGAGGGATACAGAGAAAGGATGAGGTTTTTCTTCTTGGTTTTCCTGTGTTCCTCTCATGTGTCAGTGAGTATAGGTATTTTTTCAGTTGTTGTTTCCCCTTCCTTTTTTCTTTGTTTTCAGGTAGCACCCTGAAGCTAGGATATTAAGACACTTTACCAAAGACAGCTTCCCTCAGCACTGCCAACAGCTTTGCAGGAGCGTGGCTTCCCTTAGTACACCCTACAGAGATGACTTTGTAGCAAAGTGCACTGATGGGACACATAGGAATGACCACCTTCTCTGGGTCCCCTTTTAGACAGCTTTGCAGCAAAGTGCCAACACGAGAGCACCTGCCTGTGAGAGCTACACCCAACACTCCACCCATTGTCAAAATTTCCAATGACTGCAACTAGCACTGCATCTAAGACACTTCTTTGTCATTCATTAAGATGAGGCTGCACCTTTTCCAGTTAGGTCTGGATTTCAGTGGAAGAGTCTTTTTGTTTGCTCTATCTCCGTCTTAGAAGTAGCGGCTGTCCTTATATCTGCTATTCTTGTATTCTTCAGACTTCTCTTTACCTCTTACTAGCCACTTCTGATTCCTCCAAGTTATTGTGGATAATACTTGTGATCCCAAAGATATCCATGCCCTAATCCCTAGACTCTTGTGAATGTTACCTTATTCAGCAAAAGAGACTTTGCAGATGTGATTTAGTTAAGGATCTTAAATTAGGGAAATTATCCTGAATTATCTGGGCAGTCCCTAAAGTGTCCATGTAAGATGGCGGCAGATAGTGATATGATTGCAGAAGAGGAGCCAATGTGACCAGGAAACTAGAGAATCCAGCGATGCAACCATAAGCCAAAGAATGCTGGAAAAGGCCATGAATGGATTAACTCCTGGAACCTCAAGGAGGAATCAGCCTGGTGGTACTTTGACTTAAACCCAATGAAACTGATTTTGGAATTCTGGCTTCAAGAACTATATTTCTGTTGTTCAAACAAGTCTATGATAATTTGTGACAACAACAATAAGAAAGAACTTTAATGCTTTAAACTTTCCTGTTAAAATTATTCTGCGGTTTCTGTCACTCAATGAGACCCTACTTGATACCGTACCATATGACTGTGAAATGTTTCTGATCCTCCTTTCTGACAGGGATGGAAAAGTAGACAAATGATAGTTTAATGGTTGCATCTTAGGGACTAAAACTGTAATTAGGTCTTCAAAGATGCTGTATCTAGCATGGCAGCTCTGTTAAGGACAATTCTGGATCCACTTTGTGGTAGAAACTTTATATATCAGTGTATAAGGATAGATGTGCAGCCAACAGGACTATTCCAGAATCTATAAAATAAAAATAAATTGAGAATGGATTATCAGCCTGTTAAATACAGTCACACCATTAAAGTCATTATCCCATGCCCCATTCCTGACGTTTGTAGGGTTTGGACCATATGACTTCCAAAGGTCCTGGATGGTGAATGAGGTGTTAGTATGAGATTATCATGTCTTCATCCTTGCAAGGGTGGGGCTATTCTATGCCATACCCCAGGGAAAGTGATGTTTTTAATTTGATTTGTTATTTTGGCTAGGGTTAGGGTCAAAATCAGAAGCTTCCACTTGGCTTTCTCCAAAACAGTAGTTCTCATCACATGTGCCAGGGACAAATAGATTCTGGCCAATTAACAAATACATCCATTTCAGTGTTATAACCTCAGGCTAAGAAAATGACCACTGGGTATATCTGTGAATTAAGCCAAGGCTCCAACAACCTCTTTCCCAACATATATTCCCACTCTACTGGTGGGAATGGGCGTGATAAGCCTTTGGGTCCTGGGTTTCAATGACAACTGGACCCAATACTGGTCATAATATTTGGATAGTCCTGTTTTGCTGGGTAAATTGGTACAAATAAATGGCCATTAGAGAACTAGATGTATCATAACCATATTTAGGGTTTATCATTAAGGAAATTAGGTCTCATATTTAGTCAAATGTTTACTGGTCCAAGAAAGCACCTCAGCCCCACAAACTGGGCATAGGATGAGAGACTTCAATGGTGTTGCTGTCCTCAGCTGGCTGATGGTCCAATTCAATTATTTTTTTTTATTTTATAAATTAGACATTAATCCTGTTGGTGGCCCATCTATCTTTTCCCTACATTATGTGTAGTGACCCTCTCAATAAGTCTGTGCATACCCGTTCCCCGGCTACCCTGAAATTCATTGGGTGATTGTTCCCTCATGATGTCTGATGGTTCAGCACCACTATTTGACCTCCATTATTTCAGGATCTTATTATCTCCATGATTATAAGAGAGCCCAGTCGTGTAAATGCACTTCCAAACATCAAGCCTGGCCTACAGAGAGCAATTGCCACTGGGTTTCTCAGTGCTACTGGTGCCCACCTTTGTAGCACATTCCTTACCTCTTTGATGAATAAGAAGTTCTCTTTGCCATCCTGTGGCTTGTTTTCAGCTGATGTTTTACAGTTTTGATAAATATATCTATGCTGCCGTGTTCAATTTTTTAAGGTTTTTGATTCCTACCTCAATTCTCTGCTATTGCAGTTTTGGCATTTCTACTTAATTTAGCATGGGCCATCTTTCTTCACCCTCTCCTCTATCTCCTCTCCTCCTACTTTTCTTCTTCATTTAGTGTGGACCATCACTTTTCCAGACTTCCAACAAGCATTCTAGCCATGTATTAACGCTGTCTTCTGCAGACCTTATTAGGATATTAAATATTGTGTGACAGGGGAGCAGTTCCATACTGAAAATGCTCTCATATCCAACTTTATATTTTATTCCACCTGATTTAGCACCCTCAGGGTCTAAACCAAGGCGCACTTTTCAGCTCATGTCAGAACATGATGACTAGTTCCACCGCTACTTCAAAACTTATAGTTCCTATCTTCCTACAACAAGCCAAGAAAATCCACAGCTATGCTATGTTTTGACTTGACTTGGAGGTTTGGTTACTAGGAGTAGAAGGTGAAATAGATTCTTAGGGGGACACATGTTGAATTGCAAGGGTGAAACTTTGAGCACCACCTTCAAGAATTGGAGGAAGACTAGCCCATAAAGTGGAGGTTTAGGGCATTTTTTGCAGGTTCAAAGGATTCTGAGAGATTTGGGGTTTCAAAGTTAACAAGTGCATGCATCCATACTTCTACATTCTTGTCTCAGGAATCCACTTTTCCCAATCATGACCCAGATCTTGTGCCAGGAAACTTGCCAGAGTTAAATGGTACAGACTTCTTTAAAGCTTTGTTATTCTTATGATTAAGGGTTGGGCCTCATCATCAGCTTTTGCTGCCCTCTGACTGTACAAGAGAAGGGTCTATTTATATGCTGCTGACAAAAAGGCCTCTACCTTTCATACCATTTATTAAATTGGTGATTAATCATCGTCAGCTTCCACTGCTTTTACCAATGCATTGATAACACCCAGCATCAGATACCTAATTCAAAAGTCCTTATACTTGCTTCAAAAAACCTGAAAAAAATGATGAGATACAGCCCTACTAGTGCATTTCTGCTTGCTCATCAATATCTCATACCAGTTCATCACTGGTAAAATTTTTAGCCTTTACAAACTACAATTTTCCAGGTACCATCTATATTCTTCCAACACCAGTGATGTGGTTCTTACTGACATACAGCCAACAAGTGATTCAGCTCCAAAATCCTATTTTTAGTATAGGCTTCTATGCTGGTTTGAAAATATTTTGTAACCCAGAAAAGCCATGATTTAATCCTGATCCACTCTTGTGGGAGCAGACATTTTTTGTAATCCTGATTCAATACTGTAAATTGAAAATTTTAATTAGATTATCTCCACAGAGATGTGACACACCTGACTGTGAATGTTCTAGTTTGCTAACTGCCAGAATGCAATATCCCAGGACAAGAATGGCTTCTAAAAAGGGGAATTTAATAAGTTGCCACCTTACAGTTCTAAGGCCAAGAAAATGTCCCAATTAAAGCAAATCTATAAAGATGGCCAAATTAAAACACCAACAAGAGGTTACCTTCACTCCAAAAAGGCCAGTGAAGTTCAGAGTTTCTCTCTCAACTGAAAAGGCACATGGTGAACTCAGTGGGCATCTGCCAGCTTCCTCTCCAGGCCTCTTGCTTCATGAAGCTCCTCCCCGAGACATTGTCCTTTACCCCTAAGGTTGCTGGCTGATGGACTCTGTGGTTCTCCTGTCTCTGCTGCTCTCTCAGAATCTCAAGCTTTCTCCAAAATGCATCCTCTTTTAGAGGATTCCAATAAACTAATCAGGACTCACCTGGAATGGGTAGAGTCACAAGTCCCTCTAATTGAAAGTTTAATACCCACAAGTGGGTGAGTCACAGCTCTGTGGAGATAATCTAATCAAGTTTCCAACCTATAGCACTGAATAGGAATTAGAAGAAATGATTGCTCCACACAAGATTGATTAGGATTAAAGCATGGCTTTTTGAGGGTACATGAATCCTTTCAAACTGGCGCAGTGGGTGTGACCTTTGATTAGATGGAGATGTGACTTCATTAAAAAGGATATTAAAACTGAACATGAAAAGGGGCTGAACCTCAATAGTCACAGGGTAAATACAATTAAATATACAATGAGACACCAATACATTACAAGAATAGCTAAAATTAAAGGCTGACACACCAAATGTTGTAAAGGATATGAAGCAATTAGAAATCATATACACTGTCTATGAATATATTTGCAAAACCACTTAGAAATATTATTTCATAGTAGCTACTAAAGTTGAATGAATGTGTACTGAATGACTTAAAAGTTCTATTCCAAGATATACATCTAATGGAATTGAGTTCATATATTTATATAGAAAAAAGATATATAAAATAGAGTGTGCCTAGTGGCACTATTTATAACAGCACCAAACTTTAAAGTATTCCCATACCATTCAGTTCAATGGATAAATGGATGTTGGTAAATTCACATGAATGAGTATCTGGCTTAGAGCAATGAGAATCAATGATTTATGACCATGCAAACAAATTGGATAATGTTCACATAATCTTGAAGGAAATGAATCAGATGTAAATTCATGCAAAATATATAATTCCATTTTTATGAAGTACAAATACATTTATACTGTTAGATCTCAGAACAAGAAATACAAATGCCTTTTAAAGATGTAGAACCTCAGTAGTAAGAGTATAGTGCAAGTAAAATGCTATTACTATGACTATTTTTTGCTTATCAGCTTAATGTCAAAGTTTGATAAAAATATGTTAACTTATGCAGGGAATGCATTGGTGAAAAAGTATCGGGCGGGCCACGGTGGTTCAGCAGGTAAGAATGCTTGCCTGCCATGCCTGAGGACCCGGGTTCGATTCCCGGTGCCTGCCCATGTTAAAAAAAAAAAAAAAAAAGAAAAAGTATAAACTGGTAACAAATTTTAACAAGGAGATTTGCCCATCATGTATTATAAAGTTCCTTTTCAACCAACACGCATAAGTATCACCTGTCGAGCTGGTTAAAGATTTCTGAGTCTCATTTCTGTAAATTTTTATTCAGTATGTCTAGGGTGGACAGTGATAATTTGCATTTCTAACAACCTCCCAGATGTTACTGATGCTGCCTCTTTGCAAATTACAATTTCATTTCTAAGAATTTATCCTATATATATGCACTTGTGAAGTATGCTTGTATCAGGGAAAGATTACAAAAGTTAAAGAAATCATGCCTTAAAGTGTATTTATTGTTTGAATCAGAAATACATTCATAAGAACAAAGTTGTTTTAAAAACTGAAAATCATGAGAGTTTGTGGAGTGAAAAATTTTCTTCTACTGGTTTCCACCAATTTCTCAGCTCCAAATCCCTCTCCCCACTCCCCAGATGCAATTTAAGCAAAGTAAGTAACTATAGTTATGAGTTTCTTCTGTCTCCTCTCACAGATTTTATTTGGAAAATTTAAGAAGATACAGATATACTATCTTTTTATCACTTTTATGATGCAAATGTAAGGATATCACATAAAGAGATTATTTTTTAACCTTGTGTTTGTATGTCCTGTTAAAAAATAGACTACTGCTAAGGCATGATTAGTCCTTCTTTTGCAATTGTTCTCTGATACTTCAAAATGTGTCATAACATTTTCAAATGTGACATGCCTTTTATTCAGTTGCCAGATAGTATTTGTTGATGTTTGGTATTATCTACAGAAGAAAAATAAATCCTTGAAATTAATTACCCGGAATTCCTTGCTTGTACAATTTTTATTGATTCTAATCAGTGAGAGGTATTCATTCACCCAAGCAGCTGAGGCAAGAGCCTGGGTTTCAGGAATTGACTAATGAGAAAATGTGCCCAGAATTTTAGTTCTACTAAGAATGTTTTGGAACTAGAGGCAGCTGCAACCACTGGCAGCCTCCATGCAAACACTGCTTTTCTAATTTTAGCTTCCCCAATCTTCCAAGAGGCTTTAATTTTCCTTTGCCTATATTCACCCTCTTAATCAAAGTAAACTGAGTGACTTCTGTTTCCTGTCTGAACTTTGATGGATACCTGCTCATACCAAGACCCCATCTGTCCCTGTTCTAGAAAATTAGAGGAAGTATAAATATTCACTACATGTTTTCCATCATTTGTCTCCCTGTACTATATTGATTTTCTTATACACCATACTTTTCATGTGTGGAGAGGGGGTTAAAAGTCAAATGAAATTTTACATTGTCAGAGATCATGTGAGAGTAATTCACAAAAGCTAAAGGATTTTATTTCTTGATCTCACTAATCATGTAGGATAAAGATGAAAGCTTTTGGCACTGAGTTTTATCAAGCCCTGGACTTGTCATATTATTCATCATATAATAATAATTACTAATGGATTTTATGGAATAGAACTTTTAAGAAAGATTAAATTTGAACCAGACAAGTTCTCCATTCTAATGAATTATACACAATAGCATCATTTAATGTGATAGCCCCAGGCTTTGCTAGAGAATTAAGATAAACGTGGTGCCTGGAGAAATGACAAATTATTATCTTCAAATAAAAAGGTTATTAATTATATCATTGTGGCATTTATGCAATGGAGCCTCTCCAGATGTGTAAGATAAACTTGTATGTGAAAAATAAACAAACAAAAAGCTTTGGGGGGCGGCTGCCGTGGCTCAGCAGGCAGAGCTCCGACCTGCCGTGCTGGAGGTCTGGAGTTCAATCCCTGGTGCCTCCTGCCCATATGCAAATTAAAAAAAAAAAAAAAAAGCTTTGGGGACTCATTTCTAAAATATTAATTTATTCCTATTTCATCACAAATATACATTTCATGTCTAAGAGTCTTACTGAGGTGAATGGGAACATAACCCAGGACTATTAACTAATATTCTGAAGCAGACAATATTTCAGCCAACTACAGAACCGATGAGTATAAATATCTCTTGAGGAAAATTAGTATTTAAAGGAGAAATATTAAAATTAATATTTTAATTGGTTTAAATCCACAGCTTTTGTTTGAGCACTTATTACATAAATCTTTTGAAATACTGTTGCCACCCTTTCAGTAATAGTTAAATAAATCTTCAGCCATTTCAAACATCTTCTTGGTGAAAGAGCCCCACCCCATGCAGTCCCTACTTAGAAGGACTCTCAAATGTATGTTTCTCACTGACATGTTCTGCTCCATATCCTGTTTCCACAGAATTCTGTCTCTCCATTTTGGTCATTCCTCTTATAAACGCATCATCTTCCAAAACAGTTTTACTGCTTTTCTCCTTCTCTTCCACCTCCTCCTCCTCCTCTTCCAACTTTTATTTATTTTTCTTTATTTAATCAGTACATTGAATTTTTCTTTGTTATTCCTATTTGGTGAAACTCCAGAGGATTAAAGCATTGCATAGTACAGGCTCCAGCTTAAAATCGAATATTACCCGTCTTTGTCTTTAAAGTTCTCACCACAAAGCCCTTCTAGCTGGCTATGTATGGTTTCCTTCTGAATCAGCCTGTCTCTTTCCTACTTCTTGTATCTTACCTGTCTCTCCACCCACCCCCCCAACGCACATGCAATGCACAAGACTCTTCCTATACTTTCATGTGAGGTAAATCTCGAACCTTTATTAATTTCATGTCTATAAGAGTTTTAGTTTTTACTCTAGCTCCAAACTATCTTTTGAACCTAAACATTTCGAAACCATTAAGAGGCTCCCCTATGTAGGGAAATCTACTCAGGGCCTTTTTCCTTAACCATTAAGAGATTTTCACCAGTAATAAAACCCAAAATGTTCCCTATAAGAGTTTATACCTAAACCATGATCACTGTTTCCATTGTAAAAAACTCCAAGATTTGCCCAGGAAGGAGAAATTAAGGAGATACTGCCCCACTCTAAAATATATCAACTCTGTTTACATAGGCATATGCAGATCATTTGGAGAAGAAAACATGAAACCATACACTCATAGTAGTCACCAAAATGGATGTTAACTAAAGCACATTTTATCTAAGGATGGCAGGAAAAGCAAAGAGCTAAGAACAAATTATATCCATCTAGGACTCAACACTTTTCATGAGTTGCCAAGAGGGTATTGTGCTATGTGGGGTATGTGTATGTGTTTAAATATATCCTCTTTGCTTTAGCTCATTGGAGGAAAGTCTCCATTAGCTCAATCATCCAAGAAGAGAAATCTAGAAACACAAGCAAACCCGTAGTGAATTGAATTTGGAATGGGATTTTTCCAAGATTTGTAATATGCCAATTTTCGTCTTTGTTTCTCCTGAAGCCCACACAAAGCATGGCATGCATATATGTGGCACACTCCCCATTGGTATGTAGGTAGGCTTTCCTTCTGTAAAGACAGTTTCTCAATTCTATTGCTTGAACTTCAATTTATAATGCATAACAGTACAAGTTAGGCAATTACAGTTATTACGAATACCTAAACATCAATATATATATTGATGTTGCATACAAATGACTATGCATAACAATTATACATTTGAATAACTTCTAATGTATGAAAAATGCATGATTTGCAATCATGGATGAAGAATTTTCATCTCACAAAAATTGAGACCATCTGTTTAAAGATATCCCCTTGGCATGTATGATGGATGTCCCTGACTCCTGATAAGACTGTCCTTCTGTAATTCCATCCCCTTGAAAGTGTACTGGGCTTACAGAATCACCTTTTATGAATTGAGAACACAGAAAATGACTACATGTTATTTCCAAGATTGGTAATGAGAAGACAGTGGCTGCTTCCAGTTTCCACTCTGACATGTGAATAACTTGGAAGTTGTCACTCCCATTCTCACCACAAGAAAATGATGAAAGACTGAAAATCATATCAATTCTTAGAACCATCAGATAATTGTGATTACAGGGCAAACTGCTACCTCCTCCCACTCCCCTCCCCTGCAAAAACAGGAGAGAGACACAAATCCATTAAGTAACAGCTCACTAGGAATAGAAGTCACAGTTACTTAAAGAAACACTTAAATTTTGGAAGCCACCAGGGTCTGAAAGAAATACTTAAATGGTCAGTGACTAATTGCTGGAAACTGAGTAGACTAGTTTGAGTTAAAAACTCCCAGGGGCCTCAGCTATAGGAGTCCCTAAACTTTTGTGGGTTTTATCTCCAGGAACAGCACCAGAGTTTCATGGTGAAGACCTAAGAAAAATCCTCTCATGCTCCTTGTATAGGCAGAGGGAAAGAAAACAGTTTGAATTCAGCCCCAAATCTTCTGTTCTTAGTAACATAAGCCTTTGCTGAAAGGATACTACTTTACCAGAGACTTATCTGGTAGACATCACAGGCCATTCTACCCTTCCTGCTGTAACCAGTGCTCTAGGACAATAGTGTCAGCCGAGCTCTGTTCTGGGTTTGGGGTTCTCTCGCCACTAAAAGAATTTAGACAAACAAGAGGACCAGTAGGAATAAGTAACAAAAGTTTGTTAAAGTGAAAGGGAGAGAGTACACGTTCAAGAGATAACATGACATAATCAAGGGAGAAACATGCACTGAGCGGGGGTTGGTCAGTTTGCTTTAAAGGAAGGTTTTTGCTAGTAGTAAATTTCCATAGTAGCCCTTGAATGTTGGAAGGGCTTACAAGGTTTGTATTCACCAGGTGCTTACAGGGCTAGCACTATTACAGAGAGAGATAACAATTGATGCTTGTGGCCAGCCCATAAGGTATCCAAAATTTGTCTTTGAGCAAATGTTTGACAAATCTTACAACCCCAGGCTTTCGTTTATTAACTAAGAGATTTGCTTTGGGCCCATGATTTTACAAGCTTTTCTGGTTTCGGGCTTTAGGGGAAATTTTTGTCCTATGAAGTTTGCAGCTAAAATTTGCAGTTTGCATTACTTGCTTTGGAGTTAGATACGAAACAAGGGACTTGCAGTTGTTTATTAACTCTTTTAAGAGGTGAGGATAGGAAATAGAGATTTGCAGTTGTCTCTTAACTCTATCAGAGCTGGACAGGAAACCAGGGATCTACAGCTGTCTTATTCTATCCTGCTTCAATCTCCAAACACACCCCTGAAAGAGTTAAATCCTACTACTCCTAAAGGTAGCTTAAAAGATGAATTTTTTAAATGCTTTTTATAGAGTTGAGAGAGTATGTGTAGGAATGTACATAGTGCATAATTGCTCACAATGTCAGGAGTGTTGGGGGATATTGAGAAATGCAAAAAAAACATTATTATGTTGCAATCCACCTGGTTCCACCACTCTTACAATTTTCCCACCACCTCTTCTGCATAAGTCCCTGAGCACAGAAACAGGAAGTTAAAGGTTTACAGCTTGCAATGTTGAGAAGTGAGACTGCAGTAGCATTTGAGGGAGGCAGGTATGTTTTGGCTTGCTTAGAGCTGCTCTGTCCCCTGTTCATTTATTTTGTCATATAGTGATATCCTATATGTAGACAACCATTTCAATGTAGACAACCATTTCAAGTGACAGTGAGCAGTTAATTTAGAGCAGTTCTGTGCCTAGGATGCCATTTTTAGTAATTATCCAGATTGAGCTGTCCCAAACAGATGTCACAGGTGGGCAGGTCCTGTTTAGATGTACTCTGAAATAACATATGGAACAGGGACGGAATAGTTATAGAGAGTATTAGAATGAGGCAGTTGCTTCCTTGAGGACATGGGTGATTAACAGCTATTATTTAATTACTCCATTTAATTGAAGACAGTGAAAGAATATTTCATAGGATGCTAGAGTTATTTGAAGTTGGAATTCATTTGCATAACTAACAGTCAGCTTGGGTGTGAAATGCCTTCCTACCTACAATTCGATCAATAATGACAGATAAACTTAGATGAAACAGGAAAGAAATCTAGGCACTTAAATATAATGTTGAGTGGGTACCCAAATGAGAAGGTGTGTGTGTATGTGTGTAAAATTAGTGTAGAGTTTTTTTCATTGGCTTTAGGTTTACTTTATTTTTTTCCTAACATAACTAGGGTTAGATTAATTAACAGGTCACATATAATTTATATACTCCCTTTGCTTTCTTTTAAAAGTCTCTTGTTGTTGAGTTGAATGTCTGATTTGTGGTTTACTGCAAACAGTTTTCGAGAAGCATTAGAGTGAAACAATGCAATTCACAAGGAAATATGATTATAACACTGAAAATTTGTATGCAACTTATAGTAAGTGAATTTAACTAGTTTTAGCACTTAATTTTTATAAGGTGAAAGAATAAAAAGTTTTGCAACTGTTTGAAATAAAAGATATCCTTTAGGCTTTGACCTTGAGGAAGCAAAATTTTAAAGGTAATCAGGTTTGAAACAATATTTGGCTCTTCTTTCTTTAATTAAAGTTAAGGAAAAGATTTAGTTTTTTTTAAAGTGAGAAGTTTGGTTTTTGAAGAACTAAATATATGCTAATGTCAACACAAACACAAGAAGTTATTTTGACAAAACATAACTTTTCCTTTTTACACTGACTGCCTACCAAAAACTTTTTACTAAAGATGGAATAATAATTGAAGAAAACTTTGTCATTTTAACAGAAAACTAAGTTTTATTTTTGCGTTATTATATTATAGACACATCAAACTTTTCTTATCATTGACTGTTAATTCTCTTTCCATAAACCTTCTACAACTTTTCATATCCATTTAGGCTTTGTCCTGCATTATTGCATGTAAGGGGATGAAAACACAACAAGAACAAAAACCAGCGTTAACACACTGTTCTTGGATATTACAATCCGTGGACTCAAAACCACTAAAAAAACTGAGGTGTAGTCTAAGTAGTACAGACAGCTTCCCTTCCACAATGCATCTTCCACATCAAGAGTCTCCAGCATAAGAACAGTGGATTAGAACTGAGAGAGTTACAGACAAGACTCTGTTTAAGAAAGAGCTTATACAGAACTCCAAAGATAACAGGGGAGACAAAATCAAGGGCACCAGGGGAAATTAATACCTCTGACACCTATAGCTACAGCAATCATTAAACACAACCAGTGCTTGCCAGATGAACATAAAAACTCACACTAAAGGCTTATGTAACTCAGTTCTATTACCTGATACATCATGTGTAGCTTTCAACTAAATTTATAAGGAATTCTAAAAGACAGAAACAACACACACACATCGCCAAAAAAGTCTGAAGAGACAAAACAAGAATCCGAACCAAACTCAGATACAGCAGAGATTTTTGGCATGAGACTGGGAAATTAAAATAAAAATGATCAATATGCTAAGGGCAGTAATGGGAAAAGTGGATAACATGAAAAAACAGATGGATAAGTACAGAGATAGAAAATCTAGGAAAGGATCTAAAGGAAATACTAGAAAACAAAAACACTTCAACAGAAATGAAGAAGACCTTTAATGGGCTCATTCATAAACTGGATCCAACCAAGGAAAACTCAGTAGATCTGAAGATATATTTTATATCAGTGAACCAAAGACTGATCCTGTGAATTGGTGCTGTGTGTTTTTCATTTCTCATAGCATCATGAGACTTTCGGAAAAGCTATCAGTTCAAATTCTTAAGCACATGATAGTTTTGAAATAGCCTAAATAAGGTATTTTTAGCTATTTGGAGAAAACCTGCATTACATAGCTGCACAGAACTGAACCCAAAATCTGCTGGCCATATATATGATAAAAGTAGTAATAAGGCCTGAGCTGCTTAGTCCCTTAGAGCTCACTGACACAGAGGTGCCCTGTTAGGCTGACTGCAACAGCCCCTAGATATAAGCCTCCCTTTCCTCTGTCCTCTCACCCAAGAGTTTTCCTTTATGTTAGTTTCCTGGATGCTAAAAAAAAAAAAAAATAACATACAATGGATTGGCTTAACACGGGAATTGGTGGACTCAATCTTTCAAGGGTCAGAAGGCTTCTTTCCTTCAGGGGTCAATATCTGCTGTCTGGGCAGCAATCTTTGGGTTACCCTGGCTTTTTTATATGTCTAACGGAAATGCACATGGAGATGCCTTCTCCTTTCTCCTCTGGGTTACATTGACCTCCAGCTTCTGAAGGCACTCAGGGTCTTTTCTTTCTGGCTGACTTTCATTCTGCTTATAAAAGACTCCAGCACTCTGGATTAAAGCCCAACCTGATTTGGGTGGACCACACCTTAACTGAAGTAACATCTTGAAGAAGTCTTATTTATAATGCAGTCATATCAGCCAGAATGTGAACCATGATCACGGACAGGTCCAAACTCGGGTACCCAATTCAACCCACCACTCCGTGCTACCCCTTCAGGTGACCCACTTATGCTGCAGCATCCGGAAGGTGTTCTGCTTGGGGCAAGTGTTTCTGCTCTCCCTGAAAATGTGTCAGTCACACCTAATAAATAGCTTGTGAGATCCTGCCATCCATTGGTCAAATGGTTTTCTTAATCAACTCTGAAACCTCGAACTTGAACTCATACAATATGCCAATGAAATTTCCCAAACTGAAAATCAAAGAGAAAAAAGAACACAAGAAAGAAAACTGAATATCTAGGAACTATGGACTAATTAAAGAACATGTTAGATGGAAATAGCAGAAGAAGAAGAGAGAGGAAATGGGGTAGGAGAAATATTAGTAAAAATGTTTGAGGATTTCCCGGAGTTAATGGCAGACAGCAAACCACAGATCCGGGAGGCTCGGTGAATACCAAGTATGATAAATTCCAAAAAAAATTATACATAGCATATTACTGTTGAACTGCAGTAAATCAAATGTAACGAGAAAATCTTGAAAGACACCGCAGGGGAGAAAAAACAAAAAAACAAAACAGCTTAGAAATAAGAAAAAAGAATTACATGAGCTTTCTCTTCAGTAACTATTCAAGCAAAAAGCAAGTGGAGTGAACTATTTAAAATGTTAAAAGAGAAAGTAACACCAACCTAGAATTCTGCACCAAGAGAAATTATCCTTCAAAAGACTTTCTCAGACAACCAAACACTGAGGGAAGTTGTTGCCAGTAGTTGCGCCTTGCAAAGAATGTTAAAAGAAACTCTTCAGAGAGAAGCAAAATGATACAGGTCAGAAACAATGTTAAGAAAAACAGTGGAAAGGAATAAATGAAGATAAATTGTACTATTTTTCTTATTTTTAATCGATCTAACAAAAAACTATTTTTTTAAAATGATACCCACAAAGTGTCGTGTGATGATAGGATGTGGCAAAGGGAAATGAATAGCTTCGATGCTCTAAAGGATGGGAGGGAGGATTTGGAATAATCTATTATAAGGGACCATACCACTCATGGAGGAGTATAGTGTTTGATTAATTGTAAATGCATAGCACAAATTCTGGAAAAACCGCTAAAATTATTTTTAAAAATATATAATCGATACACTGAGATGACACAAAATGGAATCATAAAATGCAAAATTAAAAGAAGAAAAGACAGAAAACAAGAAGATTCAAATGAGAACAAGAAACAAATACAAATGCAAAGACTATAAAACAGTTACAAAATGGTAAATATTAATCCAACTATATCAATAATCACATTAAATGTGAATGTTCTAAACACGCCAATTTAAAGAGACTGTCAGAGTGGTAAAAAACAAACAAACAAAAAGAGTCAACTAAATGTTTAGAGAAAGAAAAGACAAGCGCCAAACTGGGAGAAAATATTTGCCAAACACATTTACATTAAAGGGCTTGCATCCAAATTATAAAAACAAATACTGGGCAGGCCACGGTGACTCAGCAGGCAGAGTTCTCGCCTGCCACGCTGGAGACAGAGGTTTGATTCCTGGTGCCTGCCCATGCAAAAAAAACAAAAAACAAACAAACAAAAAAACCTGAAAACTCAACAAATAAAACCAATTAAAAAAATTAAAATAAATAAATAAAAATGGGCAAAATGTCTAAATGGACACTTCACCAGAGAAGATGTACAACTAACAAAAAAGCATATGAAGAGCTGCTCAAAATCACTTATCATTAGGCAATTGCACATTAAAACAACAATGAGATATCATACATACCTATTAGAAAGGTTAAAAACCAAAAAAAAAAAAAAGTGACAATATGACATTCTGGCAATAATTTGAAAGCACAAAGATGATCCATTTAGTGCTAGTGGGAATGCAAAATGGTACAGCCACTTTGGAAAACAGTTTGGCAGTTTCTTAAAAAGCTAAACATAGTCTTTGCTACAATCCAGTAATTGCACTTCTAAATATTGACCCAATTAAATTGAAAATGTGTCCATGCAAAAAATTGCATGTGAACTTTTTTAGTTTTTTTCATAATTATCAGAAACGGGAAGCAACCCAAAGATCTTCGAATGGATGAGTACATAAACAAACCAAGTACATATATACAATGGTACCTTATCTATTGATGGAATGAGCTATCAAGAAACAATAAAGCCATGGAAGAACCTTAAATGTACATTCTAAATGAAATATGTTGTTCTGGAAAGAATACAGTCTGTATAATTCTAACTGTATGATATTCTAGAAAATATTAAACTAAAGAGATAGTAAGAATATCAGTTATCGATGGGATCAGAGGGATAGAAAGGGGTATGATTATTGGAGCATGGGATTTTTTAGGGCAATAACTCTATTCTGTGCGATATTGCAATGGTGTATAATGTGAGAAACAAAACTACGAGCCCATGCTTAGTCAGTTGAGGCCTCCCTCATCCTGGTCCTCTTTTCACATGCCCATAGGTTATTAATTTCCTTTCCAGATAGTGAATCACCAGGCCGTTCGGTCGCAGGTCACACAATGTACCTCAAGGCTCTCCTTCTTCTAGTCAAGATTTCTGTCCAGTTTTGCAGGGGCACCAAATTCAAATCAACTCCCCCCAGTCATGTACTTGACTGCCTGACCGCTGAGCCTCACCCATGTAATGCTGTAAAAGTTACAGATCGCAGTGCTCTTTTCTCCATTAACTCCCCACCGGCCCGGTTGAACCTCACACTCCTGGTGTGTCCCCCTTCAGCCCCAGTGAGGCGTGCTCTATCTCTAGGACCTGTGAATTTAATAAAAATGTATTTCTAGCATCACCTGTATTTCCTTTCCTTGCCACTCCTGGCTATACATAATAACATCTTCACAAAACATGGTGGATACAGACCATTATCATATGTCATATCCACAGAGCTGACAACAGAAAGAAGAAACCCTAATGTAAAATGCAGACTTCAGTAAATAATAATGTATCAATATTGGTTGGTCAGTTATAGCAAAGGTGTCACATTAATGCAAGATATTAATAATAAACCATGATGGGAGAGGGAGAATGTGTGAACTCTCTGTCTATATGAACTCCAAACCATCTAATCTATTTTTTTTTTTTGGTAAAATTAAAACTGTTCTAAAAATAAGTCTATTAATTAAGAAAAAAGGCTGTGGCTTCTCTCCTAGGTACTGTCTCTAGATTGTGATAAGGAAAGCCAGGTGCAATGTTATAAAAAGCTGTGTGAGAAGAAGCTAACAAGCCAAGGAATGAGTGAGGACGCCAGCCAAAGGCTGGAGGGGAAATGAGGTGCTTGGTCCAGTTGTCTGTGAAGAAATCTATTATGTCCAGTGGATCCTCCACCAAGCAAATCTTCAGAGAAGATAGCAGCCAGTCAACAACTTCAGGGCAATTTTGTCTGAGTCATTGAACCAGAGGAATCCAAGAAGAGAAGAATGTAGGATATGACTGAAGTGAGTATTTTTGCTTTCATCACCAGCATCTAATCACTTCTCATTAATCATGGCCCTGGGGTTTTTGACCATTTGGTCTGTGAAGTTATGTACCTGGAGTGATTTTTCTACTGGTGACTATTGTGCATTCCCATCAGGGGTTGTTTAGAAATGAGAGCATATTTGGAAATACTACAGTTGAGCTGAGAGGCACAGATCTTTCAACCATAGCATAACCCATTTCAACCCCTAAACATGACAGTAATACTAACCAATAAATTCCAGTTTTTTACAATTAAGCTGTATCAGATATCCAGTCATTAGTGAACAAATCACAAATGGTTGCATGATACATGAACTAGCAGTGTTATATGACTGGTAGGAAAAGGATCATAAAATGTTTGATGCCTGAGAAAAGAAGGAAAGAGTTGTAAAAAATATTTAGAAATGGAGATACTAACATTGGGAGATGCTAGCTAAAGAAATAACAGAAGGGTTTACTAAACAAAATTCTTCCTAGAATATGGATTTGTCTTAAACTAATAGCATGTATTAAACTAATATTATGATATATGCATATATCACTGCCTCTTAGCTCAATATATACCTGTTTGAGATTTAAGGTGCATTGTTTTTGGTATTCAATGTTAGTAAGTTATTTCAGTGATCATTTATGTGGTGAATCCTATTTTTAACAAAGGCAAAGCAATATCTTATTGAACTAATATTGCTAAAATCATTGAAAAGCTAAAAGTTTCCATCTGAAAAGTGATACCTATAAGAGTTCTTGAACAAATTGTCTAATGCAATGCAATTAAGATGATATACTGTTTGTAATACACATTCCTCTGGCTGTGTATTCCTCCATGGATTGACTATTTTACAGGGATTTTTTTTCTCATGGCAGGATCATAGCTGTCAGCAGCTTATAGGCACCTATGCTTTAATATCATCTACCCAGGAAAAAGAAAAGTTGTTGCTCAATCATGGTTTAAAAGTCCTTATATTAAATCTTACACTGCCAATGGCTGTCTTGTGCTCACCTTTTGCCAATAACTTTAAAAAGGGAGATTGACTAGGTGGGGTGGTTTAAACCTTAAGGCCAGGACTGTGAACAGGTACAGGTAGTGTGGGTTTTCATGATTAGTATAATTTGGCATTACTCAAAAGTGGTCCACAGACCGTGCTACACTGCAAACTGTTTATTAATGATCTGCCACAAGATAAAGATTTTGAGCCAGAACGCAAACAGATTAGTCACTTCCTTCATTGGCAAATCTTTGCTATGAAATAAAAGTCAATTGAACTAAACAATGCACTTAGAGGCGTAGTTGATTTACATCTGGCAAAAGCTCCCTTAATTTGTTGCACACCAGTAATAAAGTTCGTGGACCTGGTTCTTTGAGTGGCATTGAATTAATTAGGATCAGCTTCTGGACTCTCTTTCCGTGAGCGCATGGAATGGGACTCTGTTTTCTGAGTGCAGGGGCTATATTCCTGAATAAAACTACGTTTCTATGGGGAAGTAGAATTATTCGTGTATGCTTGGTGGGCAGTTAACACATTCAATGCAGTCTACATGTTTTTCTAATTCAAATCCCCTACTGAAATTTTTCTTTGTACGAATACTTTCAAAATGTTCACTTCTATTTAAAATTTACATATTCCATTCTCTAAGGGAAGACAATTAAACATCACTAATAATTATATATCCAACTTCCTATCCATAGCAAATGAATTATACCACATGGTCTCTGTTAGAAGACAGAAACCTGTACATCCTCAGGTTTCGTAACCTATAGCTAAAATCATTATCTATCCTTTCTATTACGCTAATGAAGGAGGCACAGGAAAACTAGAAAAATTTCAAAGGGGACAGGAGATAATGGAAAAGGACAAAAATGTTCTATAAAAGTCATGGGCTGAAAGGAATTCACTGTCCTGCCAATGGAGTGAATTCTCTGGTTATCTAATAAGGCAGTCCCCATTTCCACCATCTTGGAACATAGCTATTTTCCATTCTTCTCCATGGCTCCATTTAAGACAAAGTTTAGGGAATACTCTTTTGTTTTTGAGAGTATATATCTTTGAAAGTTCACTGCCTGGGTAATGACTGTTTGGGGATTGTTTTAAGAATTCAATGATACTAGGATATTGAATAGAAAGACTGGGGTTTCTTTGATAATACAGCTTCCTTAAAATTAAGTAGGCACCCAGTTCATTTACTATCAAGATATTTCATGGGTTAGTAATCTTATCATATACCGTGTCTAAATAAAGTCATTAAGCCTAGAATGCCCCTCCTAAGGATAAAGGTTTGATTTTTAACTGTCTGTTTGGCTCCCAGTTTAAGGATATTGCCTTGAAATAATTTAAAATAGCTTCTGTTAAAGAGATACTATTCATATTTTATTGTCTGCCCTGAGACTACATTACGCCTGCATCTTCACAATAAGTAGAATTATTGCCTTTGATAAGTGGATAATTTTTAACAGTGGATATTTGATAAAAGTCAGGGGGATCTGTGTTATCTTTTATTTCAACATTATCTCCTTCTTAGATTTCAATCTCCTCTTAAATTCTAGAAATTGAGACAGATAGTTCTTATTTCATAATCTTCTAAGAACCCCAGTTATTAGATTTCATCAACTCTGAATATAGACTATATGCAGAACCACACTAAAAAAAAGAAGTTTTTTTCTCAGTTTTTATATTTATATTTCATGTCAGTCTACAAGAAGTAACCAAGACACTTCAACTTTCTAACATTTTCCTAAAGTTTTCACAGCTGCTGCATCCTTAGTATCACTACGAAGATTCAAAATGTATATGTAATTTTTAAAAGAATGGTTTTGATTTTAATTAGTTAATTGATTGATCATTTAGAAAGTAGGGAAAAGACATTCCCATTATAATCATGAAGATTATATTTATCATTCATTTTGCCTTTCTGTTTAAATGTTTTAGAACATGATGAAAGTATCTTCAAAAAATAAATATCAGAAAGTAGTTTTAAAAATATGTTTAGAATGGGTGCACAGGTAGTTCATTGTTTAGAATGCCTGCGCCTTCCATATGGGAGACCTGGGTTCGATTCCTGGGCCATGCATCCCCCCCCCAAAAAAATGTACATAATAAGCTTGATTGGCCCTTTTGTCTCTTTCAAGCAATCTTTGCATAGTAGATTTTATTAGGAAGTCATTTCAATTGAAATTTGCCTCATTATCAAACAAATGTTTGAAAAAATATATATTTTTTGAATGGGCAGGCACAAGGAATCAAACCTGTATCTCTGGCATGGCAGGCAAAAACTCTGCCTCTGAACCACCGTTTCCCCCCCTGAAAGTTTATCTATAATTTTTATCTTGGCTAATGTATTTATCACTGTCACTATCTCTTGCATTTTCACTTTTACTATCAATGTACTTACATTTCTTGATTTTATCTTCCATTTTCTTCCTTCCTTCATACCTCCATTTTCCATGATCTGTTTAGCTCTGTTGTTAGCTTAGCTTCTCTAGGTGTATGAAATACATTCTACTTTTGTTTCTTTTTGAGTTACTTTTGGTTTATTGTTTCCCATTTGAAATCACCTTGTTTTTTCCTATTTAAAAGATTAATTGTCAACATTTTTCTGTTTCTTTCCAATGGACTATGTTTTATATTTGAACACTTTAAACCAGCTTCTATAATATGATTTCAGATCTTGGTATTGAAATTTATTACTTTGGCCCTCAAAGGCATAAGTTATAAACTATTCCAGTAACAAAAATAAAACTTTCTTTTTATTTGTGACTTATATTTAACAGCTGTATTGTGTCCATTTTAAGTGAAGTTTAACTACAAACAAATTACCTACTTCTTTTTTTTCCCACTGAGTAGGACTAAGCGTAGCTAATCAGATTTTATGTATTTCTGAATTTGATGGCATTTCTTACCAGCAGTAACAAACAAACAACAAACAAAACAACACTAATTCATTGATGCTTACTGGATATAATTCAAAGGGAGATATGAATAAATTTCTGCTCAGGAATAACTGAGGCACATTCTCAGTCCTGCTGAAATTATCTATCTTGAAATTATCTATTTTTCAGTTATTTATTACTAAAACTTTTTTTTTTGTATTTGCAAACCATTTTGGCCTGTCTTAGAATGGTTTCTAAATTCCTATGATTTTCTTTTTCTTTTTTTTTCTTTGGTCATGTTTTTCATTTGAGGCGGTTCGTATATCATATAGCAAATGCCAAATGCTGCTGTTATTTGGTTTAACTTTTTAATTTTTTTTTTACCTCCTGTTAAGCTTAGTGTTTTGTGAGTTCAAGGTGCAAATTAATTACACTGCTTTCAAAGCATAATTTTTGAAGGAGATAAAAATCATGACTCTCATGCATATAAAGAATGAAAACCTGCAAAAGATTTCTTTAATTCATTAATTTGAAAACCATTGAAATTAGTTATGAAATTAAATCAGTGAACATTTGAGAAACCAAATATTTATTGTGCTGATAAAGAATGTTGGAATGAGAGTTCCAGGTAAGATACAAAACGGGTTAATATCCTGTTTTTAACATCCATTCTTTTTCCTTTTTTACTTTAATGACTAACTAAATCCAAATAACAGGATTAAAAGTTAGTCATTTCCTGAAACCTGAGGGCATAGAAAAGTCCCATTACAAATTTCACTCTTTTCATCTTACTTAGATGAAACATGGTGATTCAAGGACTGCCTACAAAGGTATGAAATGTTGAACATAAAACCAAAAATTCAGAGCATGAATCTAGTGACAGCCCAGTGGGCAAAAGTAAAGTGGTGTGCAGACAGCTAGGAATGCTTGAATAAGATGAACCCATTGGATTGTGGAGATAAATCAGAAAAGGTCAAACTTTGAAATGCAAAATAAAATAAATTAAATAAATCAGGGCAGGCATCTGCTACAGGAGAAGTTTGCTTATAAAAATTATATTGACAATGTAGAGTGCCGCTATTGGTAAAGTCAGAGCCACATGGAAAATTCAGGCATTTTTACAATCTTATAAAAACAACATCAACTAAAACACTCATATTATAAACAAACTCTAATATAATGCATTAATTGGAAAGACCTACGGATTATAGAAAGAAGAGAGTTTATAACTAACAATTGAAAATTGCATATTTCCTATTTTATAAAAGGTAAAAACCTGATATTATACTTGCATTATTTAATAATAATGTATGATTTAATAATTAAATAGTTGTCACTGTACCTGAAGCATTACCCAGGGGAAAACAGTGCTGTTATTCTACATGCATAATTCTTATTCATTAGATAAGAATATTCCTGCAAAAATATTCCTACAATGTACAGCTAATGAGTATGTTGGGAAAAGTGCCATATACGTCTTTCTAACTATCATTATTCAAACTAAATAAACTTCTTGCACTTGGATACTCTAAGAATAATTTCTTGCCCAGATGACAAAACAAAGATTTTGAACCAGGCATAGAACTATTAAAAAAAAAAAAAAACACCTGAATTCTGATTTATGATCACATTTTTTTTTTCCTGAATTTGGTTAATCTTAACTGGCACCTCATAGCCTGATGCTCATATGTCAGCAAACTATAAAAAATTCTTAAACATGGAAGTTTGAGATTTTTGATCTTGTATATACTCTGTGAAGTGGAGCCCAGAAAAAAATATTCTGTTGAGAGCGCTCATTCACCTTCAGAAGAAAATATTTGTAATTTAAAAATTGTGCATTTTGCACTTTATGCCTAAGTGATACGTAAATCATATACTTTATACCCCTTAGTAGTTAAATAACAGCAATAAAATCATTATCTGTGTGATAAAATATCTATTAATATATAACATACTCATTATATTATATAGCAACACAAATACCCACACATGCCAACACATTTCCTCACACACCTGCACATTTCTACACACATACATTACATTTTCATAAAAACTACTTATGTGGGTTCTTTTATTATATTTATGATATTTTTCTTATGCACAATCACAAGATACCATAGAAATCTAAAATATCAGAAAGAAATTCACCTGGATATATTGTCTATAAGAACTCATGTACCTATATCTATATCTGTATGTATGTATTTGCTTATTTATTTCCTGCAAAAAAACCTTATCTGCAAGAGAGAAAAAGTGTTGAAGAGAAAATAGCTTTGTGGGCAACACACTTGGCCGGTACATAGGATTTAGTGGAAACATCAACTCATGACAACCCTTAAAAGGCAGAATCCTAGAAGACATTTGGAAAGAGAAATTCTCTTGTCTCAGTAAATTTATTTTTTCAGAAACATGGGACGTGATATCCAGGGGTGAAAGTCTCCCTGGCAACATGGGAGATGATTCCCAGGGATGAATCCAGACCTGGCACCATGAGATTAACAATTCCATCTTTACCAAAAGGGGGAAAAGAAGTGTAACTAATAAAGTGTAAGTGACGGAGAGAGTTCAAATAGAGTCGAGAGGCTACTCTGGAAGTTGCTTTTATGCAAGCTTCAGTTAGACCTAGAGTAACTTTCCAGAAACCTACAACCTCCAGAAGGGTCCCTGGTCCAGATAAGTCCTGAAACCTAGCCCAGCTTCTCCAGAACCTCAGATAGTTCCATCTCCCTACCCCATATTAATGAAAGACCCTTAGGTAAAAGCCTAAATTGTGGAATTGTAACCCATGTCAAACTCTGAAATATGTTCTACAACTAATTGTGGTGCTGCACTTTGAAATTTATAGCTTTTTTGTATATATGTTATTTTTCACAAAAAAAAGAAGAAAAAAGTCAATTGTGGTATAAAAGAATATTTAAGCCTTCTAGCCTCTTATATTCTGGAGCAGCTAGAAGGAAAACTCTGAGAGGTTTGTATGGTAGCCCTTGACAAACTCTGGGATGTGTCCTGTAACTACTTGTTGAAGAGTGCTTTGAAAACTATTGCTTTTTTATTTCTTTGCTTTGTATATATGTTATACTATACCCCAAAAAATTTATTTCATAAAAAAAAGAATTAAAGAGGCATTAATCATTTTAAAGTACCCTGCCACTGTTTGTAAATTTAAAATAAAATTGAAAACCATTTCATGTTTTTTAAACTTATCTCTTCAATCAAAATCATTATCTCTGGTATCATTAAATTTGCAAAAATTGAGTAAAATGTTGAATATCTGGGTTAAAATTGAAATAACATTAAAAAGTTAGAGGAATAATTATTAATGAGGATATTATATCTTAAGGAAATTTATATTATCATGTTCATCTATCATAGTGATTCATATTTTTAAAATTAGATTTGCATGCTCTGATTTAGTTGACAGGTTGTATGATCAAATTTTCTTTCTTTTTTTTTTTTTAACATGGGCAGGCACCAAGAATCGAACCCGGGCCTCCAACATGGCAGGCAAGAATTTTGCCTGCTGAGCTACTCTGGCCTGCCCCAAATTTTCTTTTACTATAAAAACAAAGTTTAAAATAAAATGTGATAAAATAACTAGAATAAAAAATATATCTTCTGTTTATGTGGACTATGCTGAAAGGGAGTGCTACATGAGAGTACCATAGAATTCTCCATTTCATTTCTAGAAACATGTAGTGTGAAACAAAAATTAACTTCTATATTGTTCAAGTTAAACACTGCTTTTTTTAGAAAACTAATTAGTATAGAGCTAGCTTATGTCGATAAAAAGTGGTATTAAATGATAACTTAGGAAGAAATCTTTTTTCAGTTATAAATTATATTAATAATGCAAAGTGGAAAAGTTGATAATGCTTTGGCATCTTACTAAAGAAGCTTCCCACTGGATTCATTTCTTTCTGCTAAATAATGTAACTGCCTCATTCCTTTGCATTTATTATAATAAGTGTAAGCACTACCTTGCATCAATTCTAAGAGCTAACTTACTCATCAAATTTTAAATTACCATATTACATAATGCTACATGAGGTGTTCTTTCAAATACTCCATTAACTTATTCAACAAATATTTATTAAAGCCACTTTATGGCAGGAAATATTCTAGTCCCACTAGGTATTATACATTGATTGGCAAAGCAGTCCCGATTATCATTCTTGATGCAACTGATAAACTAATGAACATCAATTACAACAGATAACAGTTGCCATGATACAAATTTAAATTTCTCAGCCATAAAAAATTAACAATGGGGTGGGCCACGGTGGCTCAGAAGGTAAGAACGCTTGCCTGCTGTGCCCGAGGACCTGGGTTCGCTTCCTGGTGCCTGCCCATGTAAAAAAAAAAAAAAATTAACAATGGTAGCATATTTATATATGATAATTAGGAGTGTCCTCTATTTAACTAGAGACATGAGGTATAAGAAAAAGTCATCTACATGCCAAGGGGAAGCGCTTCCCAGGCAAAAATGGCTTTATATGAAAAGTCATGAAAAATAACTTAGTTTTGTTATGAATCTAAAAGGAGACCAGTGTGATAGGGTCAAGGTAGATGAGAGGGAAAAGGCAAGGAAAGACAGGATACTTATTGTTTAAATTTTATTTGGAGAAAAATTAGTCAACTTTAAAAGGAGAGTATATTTATCTTATTTTTTATTACAAACATTACCATGGCTACTGTGTAGAGACTAATTGGACAGGCACGAATTGAAAGCAAAACAATCTATCGGGAATGTGCATCAGTGGATCATGTGAGAGATAGTAGTGCTTGCTAAATATAACAACAGCCTGTTTGGAGAAATGGTGTATGATTTAATATAGGAGTTGACCATGAACCTAGTAAATGTGGATATGTATGATTTCTATATCTGATATATCAAATTTGGAATGAAACAGAAGAGAGAGAATAATCAGTGGAACAAAGTCTTTGAAAAGATCAGAGAAAGTGGGACCCAGGGGGATTAGTTTTGGATAAGGGAATCATTTTATTCATCATTAAGGGAAGAAAGAGTTAGGTAAATTATTCAGATTTAAGTACATTAGCAAATTAGCAGGTAGAAATTGAGTGAGGTCCGTCTGATAGCTTCTATTTTGATAAGGAATTGTACAAGTCATTTTGGAAAATGAGCCAGAATTGTTGGGTGTGGTAGAATAAAAAGGGTGGAAGAAGTAGACATTTGAATGACAAAGGGAAATATATGATAGTAGGAAATTATGTTTAGTTACAGTAGTTAAAAGTATAAGCCTGAGATCCTATTTAAATTTTTAGATCATTAAAAGTCAGCTGAGCGAAATCTGCACTTTTTGTGATGTAATTTAAGAACGTCCAGTTGTTCAGATGTTATCACTAGAATGACAATGCTTACATTAACTGAAAATTGAGATTTTTATTTTTCTAGGAAAAAAAAGGAGATGTTGATATTGTTTGAGGCTATTTGCAAAGCAGAAATTATAACTACCAGGGTAGTGGCCAAGAATGGAAATGAAAACAAGAAAATGATCACACGTGGTCTGAGGGTTCAGGTGTATACTAGGTGATGGTGAAGGACATGCTCTTGACCAAGTGGCCTGTGCTGATAAGGCCTTTGGGATTGAGATGAAGCATTTTCAATTCCAGAATATCTATGATGGCTTTATTGGTGTAAACTGTCAAGAATTCTGAAGGTCCTGAGCTTTCACCCTACTTGCAAGTTAACACGTCAGCCTGTTACTATTTCATGAAAGCTGACAGACACCACAAGACTCCTGGGTCAGATACGAACAATTTGTTTCTCATTGTACTAGTAGCAGCCCGAGAACCTTCATATTTACTCCAGCTCCTATTCACACAGGGCAATGGAAAGAGAGTGAAGTCCATTAAAAGAGGGGAACTCTGAACTTTAGAAAACTCAAAAATTTTTATAATGTATAGTAATCTGGACTCTTTCTCCAGAGACTTTTTCTCCACCATCTCTTCTTCCAAAGTTGTTGATACACAAACATCTTCAGAAAAATAGTCTGAAAGAATGCAGTTAGTGCTTCTACTTGAAAGATGTGAAGATATATAAGAGACTTGTCTCCCAACAATATCCACCCCTCATTCCTATACCATCTTGGCTTCTGATACATTTTCTCAGGAATGTGTCAATCCATCGGCCATTCTGATAAATCTGACCAAGAAGGACTGCTGGAGCCAACCAGCAGTATTGACATCAATGATGTTTCTAAGTGGCAGCTGGCAGAAAAACACCTCATAAATCACCAAGTCTTCTCCCCTAGTGTTTATTTTGACCTTTCCATTTGGTTGGAGACATTAATCTAGAAACTCTCTTTTTCTTTCTGTATCTCCAAAGGCCTGGGCTGAACTGAGGGTGCTGAGATGAGGTGTGCTGAGCTGCTTGGGCTGTGCTACATTGAGCTCTCTCCTTTAAGCACCAGCCAATTAAATCAAATCTCATTCATTGCAGCAGGCACGCCTCCTAGCCGACTGCAGATGTCATCAGCAACAGATGAGGGTCACATGCCATTGGTTCATGTCCACAGCAATGGAACTAAGCACCTTCACCTAGCCAAGTTGACACCTGAATCTAACGCCCACAGACAGCTCTCAGTTTGAGAAGAGATTCTCACAGCAACATGTGATCCTCTTCAGTTGGCAATACTACAATCCTCACAGAAAAAAATAAAATACTGGGGAACAAAACAGAATTTAATCATGCATATAGTCTCTAGCACTCAAAATAAAGACCATTCTTCGAAAATGATTTACTGTAGGACAAACAATAAAATGTAAAAAAAACTTCGTTTTAGTTTTTTCAGTAAAATTCTAGAAAATGTATATTAAAGGAATCAAGAAATGAAAGCTGAGAGGACAAGAAAAGACCAATTTTTAAAACTGACAGAAGCAGAAAGAAATAAAGCTGAAATGGGTGAGAAAAAGAATGAGAATATTAAAAAATGAACATGCATTATAAAAATTAAAATGTTAGATTAATATTAAATATTGTAATTACATATTCAACTAGGTAAATAAATCAAAGTGATTTGAAGGAAAATTAAAAATTTCTGAAAAGAAGAAGGAAAAGACAAGAGGAATAAAGGGAAGTGGTAATAGAATTTTAAAATGGAATAAAATGAAGATGCAGGGGTTAAAATGCTAAGGCAAAATCAGTGTATTCAACATATATCAGAAAAAGGTTTGAAAATAAATTGAGGCCTATGTATCCTAGGGAAATAACTGAATTTTAAAGAATTAATCCTGTAAGTATATATGGGAAAGAAAAAACATAGCTGGGGGCATTCAAAGGAACAAAATTCAATGATGAACATATATTTCTTCATGATTGCACATTATGTCAGCAAATAGTAGAACAATATCTAAAAAATCCTGAGTAAAAGAGGGTGCAAGAAATAGTTTCAGATATGCTACAATTCAGAAAGATAGAATCAATTACCTTACATGAAAAAAATTATATACCCCAGTTAATTAAAAATAAATCAAATAAAAGAAGTTGAACACAGTTTCAGTGACTTGAAAGTATACTAAATAATATAAAAGTGTTTTCATTTCAATTATTTTATTTAATTAGGCTAGTAATTGAAAGAAATATATGCACACAAGAAACTATTATTTAAGAAAACATTATTTAGTGTCAATAATATATATTATTCTAGTCTCTACAAATAATTTATAAAACTAATTATAGGATGAATTGACAGCATAAGTTCTATTTTCTAAGACTAATTTGAGGAAACCTAACAATGGAATATATTAACAAAAGGGAAGGCTAAACAGCTTTGCAGATTTCTGACTATAAATATGTCTTCCTGTTTAATATTTCCTAGTAACTCCCAAACAAGGAGAAAAAGTTGAGTTAACCTTCTATTTTATAGTCATAATATACTCTGGTTTAAATTTTGGCTGAGTGTTCTTATTCATAAATTTGACTTGAAAATTAATTTTTCATACAGACACAATGTCAAGACTACATTTGATGCTGCCACGCTGTAAGAAACTATGAGACCCACTAAGTCTGCTTTATGATTTAACAGTTTGCAATTTTAGAACTTATGCTGTCATCTGAGTTAGACATGGATTATGATTATTTATATTTTTAATAAATAAATCTCAGAAAAATATATGTATTTCAGTGAAAGCCTAATAAACTGCGAGTGTGGGGCCCAGAATTTATTCCAACCTTGGATGACATTTAGCTGCTAAGTAAGCAATTCAGTCTTGTTGGTCTTGATGCACTGTTTCTTAAATGAGAGGGTTTGTTTTAAGGCATCTCTAAACGCCTGTTGCAGCATAAAATTCAGTGACACTAAATCCTTTTCTAGAGCCTCAAATACCTTCAGTTCTTATGTTCTATGTTATTCTTTAATAAACCCACAACTTGCAATCGAATGTTTTCAATGAAGTGACATCATCATGAGGAAACAAAGATTTTTCATTTTCAGATGTTGTAATATGACAGAGAACCAAATATTCCAAGTGTTTTTCTATTTAATTGATGAATAATTGCCTGAAAAGGAAATTGCATAAAATAATTCTAATTACATATTAGGATAATGGTATCATTAGCCTAGCACCCTAAATTGAAAATGACTTTGGAGTACATAGACTATTTTTAGCATAATAAAAAGGATGAAAAAGTCAATATTGACTCGAACAAAAGTGATCTCCATATAAATAAACACCAAACAAACAAATTCTTGTATAAAATATGATGGGCATAAGCATAGCATTTTAAATACATTTAATATTTTATAAATTTGGAACAATATTTCCATACTCAATTTTGTTACTAAAACTTTCGAAACAAGGTATTTGGCAATGTTACCTCGTTTTTATACTTGCAAATTTCTGGGAGCCTTTGTTTCTCTTCCTTAGAATAGAAATCATTTGAGATATCATCCTACTGTTTCTTTCATGACTCCCTTTTTTTATTGAAATGTGACTTACATAAAGTAAAATGAATTCTTTCTGGTCCCCAGTTCTATGAGTTTTGACAAATGTATGCAGTTTTGGAGCACATTCTATACAGGGATCATTTCTACGCCACAAAAAATGTCTTTGTTCCCTTTTGTAGCTGTTCCCTCTCCCTATTCCAAGTCACTTGCAACTATATATCTGTTTTCTCTCACAATAGTTTTGTCTTTCCAAAAATAATATATAAATGGAATAATTCACATTGTAGACTTTTGAGTTTGGCCTCCTTTAGTTTGAAAAATACGCTTGATATTCATCCATATTGTTGCATATGTCAGTAATTTGTTTATTGGTAATATTGTTCCATTATATAGATATACCATAGTTGAAAATAGTTGGGTTTCCTTTTCTTTTTATGTTTTTGGAAACTGCAAATAAACTTTTGTATCTAGGTTTTTATGTGAACATAAGTTTTTAGCTTGTCTTGGATAAATAATTAGGAGTAAGATTGATAGATCATATAGTAAATATATGTATAATTTTATAAAAACTTACTTTAAAAAACTTTTTAACTTTTTTAATTAAAAAACACTTTAATTTTTTGTTTTTGCATTTAGTTATACAATTGTCCTTTATTCATTTAATTGACTTTGTACTTTTGTCAAGAATCAATGACCATATTTGCATGTATCTTTTTCTGGAGTTTCTGTTCTGCTCAATTTATCTACTTTTTAAAAATCCTTTTACCAATATCACAGCAGCTTTTTCTGAACACATCATTGAGATAGCCACATAATTTATTGTCAAACTTTTCTGAGTCACACTGGTTATTATTAATTACACAGGACAACAGCAAAAAGTATGACTGTCCCAGGCAAGCTGAACTAGATAATCATCCTAAACATTGGTCAAGCTTGGTCCTTGAGGGCTCTGGTTTCTGTCATTTGACTCTGAGGTGGTGGTGGTATGTGGAAATCATATCCTATAGTCAGAGTGTGATATTTCATCCAAATCTGGAAGCTGGGGAGGAATTTGGCACAGTTGGGGTTGACATGTGGAGTGTGAGGGCCAATCAAACAGACATAGGATTTCAACTCCAACTTCAGCCAGCATTAGGGGACTTGCATGGTTCTCAACAGAGGCCATGGTGGCACTGTTCAGCAGGGGTCAGTGTATGTGAAAAGAAGGAGGTGACCAAGGGAATCTGAGAAACCCATAAGATCTGTACGATATATATATGCGATTATAACTCTAAAAGCTGACATCTATTGAATTACGGCTTACTATGAGCCAGGTGTTGTACATGCATTTACTTAATCTTATTAAGCTTTATGAAGTAGAAATTATTTCTATTAACATTTTACAGATTAAAAAAG